>KN726810.1:0-10576 GCA_000816745.1 Ancylostoma duodenale
CACGTTACGTCTCCCTTCTTCCTGAGACGTTTCAGCTCCATATAGGCTCTCATTTGCTCTGCCGAATTGTTGAGGTTGAATTTTCCCTTAAGCTCCTCCACGAGGACGTCAAAATCGCCTTCCCGGATGTGCCTCGGAAGTGCCTCAGCGACAGCCTTCGGAAAGCCGTCCAGCTTCGACAGCAGCAAATGGACAAGCATTTCGTTGCTCAGTCCCAGATACTGGTACTTCATGGTGAACCGCAGTATAAAATCTTCGAACTTCTTCCCTTGCGGATCCCTGAATATCTCCACTTCCGGAAGGGTCATGGCCGCAAACATACGACCAATACCAGCGTCCATGTTGGAAAAACAATCCTGGCCTTGCCTCGACGATGCTGACATCGACTGGTTCGGTGCCGGAACTCTTTGGTTCACGTTTCCTGGCCCTCGAAATTCAGCTCCAAGCCGATCTTTTCTCTGTGCCAGTAGTTTCTTCACTTCCTGTACCACATCAGTCGAGTTCACTTGCAGAAGATCGGCAAGTTCTCGCATGCACCGATCGTCATGCTCCGCCTGAAAAAGTGCCTCATCAAGCGTTTGGGCAACATCTCCGGCTAGAAGTTCCTCAAGTTTCCTTAGGAACTCGTCAACTTTAGCCATATCTGCGAGCTCAGCAACCACAGCCGTACAATCGCTGTCAACTACTGCGTGCACTAGTTGCTTTAAATCCTCGATCGTCCTTGTCGATGATTCCTGCGCAAAACTGTCCGCAATGAGCTCTGGTGCTTTCCCTAGGGCACTTACATGCTCACCTATAGCACCCATTGTTCGTCTCATCTGAATCCTGCCGGTCTTCGCTAGAGCAATTGCTTTGCTCAACAGCTTCCCCAGCGCCGCGTTTGTCGAAGCGCACAATTGCGACGTCGTGTCGTCCAGCCTCATGCGTACGAGCTCCTCCGCGTTCAGATCCGAGACGTTTCCAGTCATTGTAGGATCAGAAAGATCAGTACGTAGTCGGTGGTAATGATAACTGCCTCAGTGACGCGTTCCTGTTACAACGTCACACTACGCACTTCACGCGCAACGGATTCCTTTCGACTGCTCTTGGAGCAGTCCACTCACACTCTCTGTAGAGCCACAACTAGGACACGTACGCTATGAAAAACACCACTCACGTGACTCTCTAGCTGTCAAGAGGGTGTTCACTGCCTCCTACCAGAAGGCAGGCTACTCGCCTTTACCGTTATCACGGCTTCGAGGCGGTTGTCGAGTCGTTCACAGGCTTCGTTCGGCCCCCATGTAACGTATGTACCGGGAGCGGCCTGTGTTGTGGATCGTCTAGGGGTGTTGTAATCCTTTATTGGAACGACTCAAGTAGCCAGTAATATACAACCATCGACCGACCGACTTCTTACTCCAGTGGCTAACTGACCGACTGACGACTCACTCAATGACTGACTCTGCGACTGACTACTCTACTGCGGCCGCGGCGCCCTTATATAGCCCGTGGGCGGGGCCTCGGTGCACGCGCGCCTATATAAGACAGTGGCTATTTCGAAATACTAGCGAGAACAACTATGAGACTACGTACAAATACAAACAATACATGTACAACATCATGCTAGCTAGTACTTCAGTCACCACACTCGGGCTACAATAAAAATATTAATTGTAATAATAAACACTAAATAAAAATTATATTAAAAATAACAACAAAAATAAACATTTAAAAATAAACTAATACAAGATTTTCACCTGTATTGTAATAGCGTATATCTGACAAAATAGAAATATTCGCTTGATTACTTGAAGTTATCTGTTACCTTAGCGCACGAAACCGACCGGATAGCAGTTCTCGCGAAAACAAAACTCCCTACAATGCTTTATGGTCCTGCTTTATGATTGATTTGACCCGCAAAACAACAACAACGTGGAGTTTCTCTTGAATTTAACACAAAGATGCTGGTTTTTTTTTCTGGGGACTGTTCATTCTGTGACTTTCATTAGGATTCCGAAGATTTTTCACACATATCCACTAAAATACCCTAAAATCCAACCCTAAAAAACTGAATCCAGGCTCATTACAGTATAAACTTCGTATCCAGTAAAAACTCACAGCTCTACATACTCAGTTACTGCTAGAAGTTTCATGTGGTAACCTCCCAAGACCTTCCTCCTTCCTACTTTTTTCAAGCAGCGTTCTGTGAAATCTCTCAGCTTCAATGATTCCATTCTTTCCTCTTCTCATCGGCAGCGCCCAATTTTTGCTCGAACATTTTCGTTTGGGATGTGAACGCTTTGTTTCTTTAAAGTGACAACAAATACAATGGAAACTAAGCGATATTCGACATCTTCATGGGATTCTGGTGTGCTAGCTTCTCTTTCTGAAAATTTGCGTTCTTATCGATGAAAAAAAACCTAGCAAAACTCTTCAGAAATTCACTTAATTTGCTTTCGCAGATTCGTCTACGGAGATGTAACAAAAGCTGTTCCCAGAGCACGCACCCAACACGAAGTGATATCATCGTTCCAAATCGCTATGCCCTCTTCCTTTTTATTGAGGCTGGGGCGCTTTTTTGGAGGACCACTCGGAGAACGGAGTGCTTTCGAAATCGTCTCCCCAACATGTTAAATGGCTGCGAAAAGCTGGCAATCCTCGAAGGAGGATATTTTCTATATTTTGCTTTGATTTGGTATCCGATGGCATATCAGCGCTGTTTTTATCGTCGTCACTCGCCTCCTACTTGCTGCTCATCACGTTTGCTCATCCGATTGATTGTGCGCCCTTTTCAAACAGCTCATTTCAAATTACCCAGTTGTTTTTCTACTGGAAAGATAAGTGTTGATTATCATCAATCGAGATCAAATCTTTTTTTTTGTCAAAGGAAGGGGTGTAAGTCAATAATAAGCGCTGAAAAAGTTTTCAGCTTATCTAATATTCAAAAAAAAAAACGAAAAGTCGTTTTATGATTACATATCTTTTTTTTTCGATAACGTTTCGTAATCACCATAAAATTTAATGACCAAAAACAAAGTGGGGATAACTTTCCTATCTCATCAGTACAAAAAGTTACGTTTTTCCGCTGTAGACTGCAGGAGTTATTCCTTCTTCAGAATATTCACTGCCGCCCCGAAGAGGTTTTGGATCATTTCTCCTCTCGTATAGCATTTTCGTTTAGAGCGTAAATAATACGAAGGTCCATGGAGCTGAATCAGGAATAGCCTCACTCGAACACTTGTTTTCTTAAGAGGTTTGGACATCTATGAACGTGAAGTGTCCTTGATAGGCAAGATTTAGATTCTTATCACATCCCACTTCAACCCTCAGGAAGCAAGACGTCGCAATGAGATGATGTAAGTTCAATTTAATTCTTGGTCAGTAGTGGCGGACGCAGCGCTGAGACGGCACAGCGACCCCACCTCGCCAACATGTCGCCGAATTCTTCAAGAATGTGTAATATAAATGTTTATAAATTTCACATCTCAATTTGATTTTGGCACCTCAGTTCCACAATTTTTTGAGTTATTGTTTTACAAAAATTAAAGTTGGTACCTATTTCGATCAACTTTATTTGTGGAATTATAGCGGCTCGGGTCCCCAGCTCGCTTTTGTTCGGGCGCCCACCTATCCCCTCCCCCGCCCTCTTCCCAGCCCCAACTAAGTCCGCACCCGTCGTCAGTGCTGGCCAGTGACATTGGTGATGTATCATTGAGTGCGATCTCATGTTCACATGAAGTATGCGATTAGTGGTATCTCGAGCGATAGCGTTCGGTCATCTGACCTAGGCTGTCTCTCGCAGTAGCCATGAAAACTGCTTTAGTTTAGTTTAGTTACCCAAGTTTGTAGAGGCTCAAGCGCTCATAGTGTCATGTAATAACTTCTGTCAAAGTGTGATTGCCTGAAATGGGCTTCTATCCTTCCATCCCGTTGGCAACTAAATATTTTTTATTTCGAAGAGAAAAATTTATTCCGAAGAAACAAAGTATTCACCCAGGTAAGAAAGATGCACACAGTTGCCATTGCTATTCTAGGTTCACCATTGTCCCCATGAATCTACGTACTAATAATGGGTCTCAGAATCACAAAGGCATTTAATGCGTATGTGCCCTATCTAGTGACGCGAGAGATGACTCAACTGGACGTTTTATCCTCCCATCCACTCTCCCATGCTCTCTCGAGGCACTCGCTTTCAGCTTTTAGCTTTCAAACACATTTTCGAAAAATGAGGGTTGTTGTGACAATTTTTCCTGCAAGATCCATCAAAAGCCTATCGTTTAGATTTCATTTCCACTTTTTCTCGAGGGAAACAGCGTACATACAGGATCATGTTTAAAAAAAACTGGCTTTTACCTCGCTTGCGGCCCCCTCCCCCCGAGAATGGGTCGCCAAATTTTTGAAATTACTTTTCAGTACAAGTAAAAATCTTGGATCAGTTTATTTTTAACTGTTTATTTTTATTGTTATTTTTAACATAATTTTTTATTGATTATTAGTTATTGTAATTAATATTTTTTTAAATTTTATTTTCTGTCTGGGTCCCCAAGACTGCGGAGACCCCAGTTTTTTTTCCCACCCCCCCCCCCCTCCGCCCACTTTCTGAGTCCGCCACTGCTTGCTACCTGAACACGGTTAAGTAATCTTGTTTGTTTTACACAGGCAGTTTTCACATATTTTTATGGAGCATCTTCAGTGCATTGAAATAAATAAATAAAATAAATAAATTTTCAAGGAGAGCTCCACTGCTTAAAGAAATCTTGGAGCGCAAGTAATACTTTTCGCACTGGTGTCTATTGTTTTCCATGAGAACGGATAAGGATTTCTTTCACTGGAAGACAGGTCAGCAGTCAGCGATTGGACGTGGTTTAAAAACTAGATCGAAAATTCCACAAAGTGGCTGTGCATTAGGGTTTTGATCTAATCGTATAAAATTCAAATATTTATTCGAATGTTCGAATATTCGGAAGTTCGAGTGTTCCGAAAAATTCGATCATTCGAAAATTCGAGGCCGAAAATTCGCGTTTTTGAAATGTTATAGTTGCGCTGTGCACCTGTGCTGTTATTTGGGTTCCAATTTCTCGCTGAAGAACCGTTTCTATTGAAACCCCAGTCCAATTTCCCATTTCATTCTAATTTTTTTCCCTGCACATATCTCATACACCACCAAAAAGTACATGTTTGCTTGTTTATCCGAAATACTTAGGGACGTACGATTCGGATAACTTTCTCCGAAAAAGAATAGGTTATGTATCTCTGTCGTAAGCGAAATTTTCACCTTCGTTAAACCAAGTCAAGTCCCATTCCTGCTCATTCATTTTTACTGTTTTAGTTCACCCTGGAGGTATCTTACCTTTGTTTATTGGACCTCATTTCATTTTCTAAACATGGTTTTTTTTCAATTTTTGGCGCACTTCTTTCTGGTACATGAAATAAATGAATGAGGAAATAATTAAACATCTTTGTATGTATTTGCAAGCCTCAGCAGAAATAAAGCGTCTGTGAGGTCATTTTAGAGCCCCTCCGACTGGCATGGGTAATTAAACTATAAAAACAACGACAAAAATACGTCGAAAATATAAATAACACAAACATGAGCACAGCGTTCTCTCTAGAACAGACGTCTTTTTCTTGAACGCTTTGCGCATTTAAGCGACTCCACCTCAATGGTCATCCGACCGCGATTGTTTTGCCTTCTTGCAGCCACTGGATAATCGAGTTACAATGTAAATATGGGGCTGTAGCAGTCCCTTATTTCTCTGGGACGAAAGAGCTCTTTATAAGTCCACATTTTATTTTTATAATTTTCACATTGAAAATCTGAGTATTTCTTGAAGTCTTTTTCGAAATATCCCGCTATGATTTGTTATTGTGGTGCAAATCGTGGACTCGATTCCCCAGGCTCCATTTCTTCCACTGGCATTGTGTTCGGGCCTTCCCGTCACTTGTGCAAAACTTGAGAAATTCGTCACTTTTTTGGTGCCCAGAAATGAAAAGGCGTAGCTTTTCTCGGGGGAGAGCACGTCGCTGCTGGACGCTCGAACCTCGCCCCGCGGGTCGAGAGGCAATCCATCTCGCTGACTGCAGCGTTGTCAAAATATTTCACAGCATCCACTTACTCATATTTGGAACTCGGCTCTTTTTTATTGGCAGCATGTTAGTGGTAACATTTGCAGTCATAGCTTCGGTGTCTGAAAGATATATTGATAATCCGCCTCTTCTTTCATCTTTTTTTTCATCTTTTTTCATATTTACTATCCATCTCTATTTCTTTAGTGCATCACGACTTTTTCTGGCTGCCCACCTTGACTGCATTCGTAAATAAGTAGATAAGAAAATAAATAAATAAATGAGTAGATAAATAAACTAGTAGTTGAACCTTAGAGAGAGGTCAGCGACCAAATAGAGATCTCTTGAACTCCTTCTCAGTTGCACTATTCCTCCGGGCTTCGCCTCTTCGACCCTTGGGTTCTTGACGGTTCCGATAGTGCTATTCCTACCCATTCTACTACTCCACAACCGAACACCTCCAAGGATTACTGTGATTGATCGCTTGCCTTGCTTTCCACCAGCCTCCCTTGCTGCCTTCGGGAAAATCACATTAATTCTGAAAGTATTGAGGAGAGATTTTTTGTTGGAGAGACACCACTGCAATAAATAGTGCATTCATTTAAAGGGGTTATTTCCATCCTGGAGATTTTACATTTATACGATTTTATGTGGTTTTATATATTTTAAGATTTCATCCTTGTTCTGGGCGACCGTTCTGTAAGATGTAGTCTAAATTAGCTCTTAGTTTTGGTCCAGATATAAGGACAAATCGCTATCGATGTCTATAGGAAACTGGACGACATCACTCCTCAATGTAATTAATGTGCCAGATCGGACACGTTCTTTTTGAGAGATTTAAGACAATCGTCATTCGTCATTTGATACGTATGTATTTTATCGCCAGCTACAATTTTCCTCTATCTTCCCGATACGTTGCGGAGTTGTGTACCTCTATTCTGAAGAGCTCCTTCGTTTGCAATCCAATCAAGGAGCTAGTTTTTCACATTTCCGAGAGAAAAGGAGTGACCAATTATACTATAAATGGCTCAGGTCAATAAGGAAGTAAGTTAAGAACAAAAAAAAAACACCAAAAAATTAAGCAAAAGTGAGAATACATAGCTCAGCAGTCATGCTCAGTTGTACAGCAGGATGCAAAGCATGTATTCATTTCATGATTACTCTTCGTACCCAAGTTATAAAGTTATACATATATTTGATGTACACTACTTTCCTAAATCGATTATTGTGTGAAGGATTTTGGTATCCCGTTTCCTACTCCGTAAATATCTTGATTCCTGTGTCACGCGTATTTTTGGCATAGTCGTTTTTCAACTTCTCTATTTATTTGTTTATCCGCCATGTAGCTCTTCATGGATAATGAAGGTTTTCAATTTTTACTGCCTTAAATTACTTTTGAACTAAATTTTTCAAATCGGGTCTCATCTCAATCGCCTATCATGTCCAGGAATTCTAGGAGCTTTTAAATGTCCAGAAATTAGGTTGAAGGAATTTTTCCTTTCCACTGGTTTACTTCGCATATGTTTTTTGCTCTTTTTTTTTACATGATCGTATATCTATTTACATATTTCGCGATTGTGACTACAGCATATGAGAGATCATTCCCGTATTTTTCTTCATTCTAAGGATTTTTGAACACTTTCACCTTACTTCTGCTCCTTTTTTCATAGAAATGAGCGCGTTTTCTGGAATAGCTTTGAGGGATGGTGTTTGCAAGGATATGAAATTAAGCCTGTCAAGTGGTCATGAAGAATCAGCCCTTTCGAAAATCTTCAGAATCAAGAATCTCAGAGGAGACCTCTGAAACTCCTAGGGATTCATCTTTGTTAACAGATGCTGTGAATGTTCATAGGAATCGATTTCGATCTAATTAGGCCTTAGTCCTAAGAATCGTTTGGATTTTAATCGCGTTAGAAAATGTACACAGTGGTTATTTTGCACGGTACCGGTCCTCATTCTAGCCCAAAAACACTTCGAGAGCTGTCAGAATGTTTGAGAGTGGACTAAACTAAATTTTGAACCCATCCATTGAAAGCTGTGCATTCCGAATCTCAGAGTCTCCAGGTTTCACCTCTTGATTTCAAAATTGAATGACTTGAACTCTTGAGCGACTTGAATTTCGAGATTTTCTCATTTCGAATATCTGCTCAAAAATTTCACTGGAAATGAAATTATCAGAAAAAAGCGAAGGTGATGTATGCTAAATTCACATCCTTTCAACGAAACAAAATTTCCTTGATTTGAGATCAAACACAATACTTGTACAAAAATTCGTCGGCAGGTGCTTGAAAGCCTTCAGTTCGTGATTTCAAAATCTAATTTGCCCACCCCAAAATTCCGATGGTTCCAACGGATTTTGTGACAAAACTAGAGCTGGTTGTGTATCAGTCTAGTTTGAACTCGAAGATACTATACTTTGTTTGAATCTAGATATGTTTTGGTAGGCAAAGACAACGTTTGCACAGAATACCTGGGCAAAATTTAACTCACTGGCCAAGTATGGGCGTGCTCGATACATGGAGTTCCGTCTTCGGTTCTCATTCTATCTATTTTGTTTTCGAGACATTCTATTTTTAAAATTCCATCCATTTACAGAACCTTTTGCTACGTAGGTCAAAGTCTTTGTACAGTCCTGTCGCAGGAGTGGAAGCACCTCATCACGAGTCAAAGCCTCGCTTGAATCAAACTTGTTAGTAATCGTGAAGCCATGAGCTAGTATAGGTAGTTATTTCACGCTGAGAATAATGACGGTGCGGTACAGCCTACTTCGAAAAACACGCAACGGCAACTAGTGGTCGCCAATTGCACATCTTTTTATGAAAATCAGTCATACGCCGTAGAAACAAACAGTAAGCCCTATTCTTATAGTTCCCTAGTTTTCTATATGGCCAAATAAATGTCTGTAATTTTATCGTATTACCTTTGCTGCGACTGTGCGTTTCCAGGGTAAGGTTGGGCGGGATTATGTGCGCGGAAAACGAAAAGATGTCACGGTTTTGCTGGGCAGCATACATACCTTAGCTGCCTAGTTATCCTACCAACGATAGGAACAGGAGAACATCGCGTTTTTTGCAGGGCAGCTGAAAAATAAACTCCTTTAAGCCACATATTTCAAGAAACAATGAGCATATTTGATAAATATAGCATACATATGTGTATTGTTGAGCAGTTATACATAGTTAAATATAGCATATATTGTTGAGCAGGTTTCCACCTGTACCAACCACCTAACAGACGAGCATCCTGCTCCTCGGAACACATTAAAAATCCGCTTTGAAGAAAAAAAAAGTGAGTAGTAATAAACGGTCTCCACTAATGATCGTGATCCCGCCCCACAATTCTAAACTACAGGCGAAGGATATCGGCCGTTGGTTATAAGATGTGTACTATCAAAAACAATTCGTGACACTGTTCTAGTATCCGTTTCCTTCTGCAGCGTCCTCTATGAAAATGCCTTGCCCAGTGTGGCCAAAATCATCCCGTGACTCCGTACTCGGGTGACCATTCGCGCTCCACCTCTGGGAATTTTTTCTCCAAATTTGGAATTGCTTGATAAAATAGATGGTCTTGTGCAGGCTCATTTTCTTCTTCCGACTCTCTAAATAAGCGATTTCTTTAGAAATTTTCGGAAAGGATACCCTCTTCCCCCCCCCCCCCACCCCCTTTCCTCACCCCTCGTTCTCGTGAGTGAAACTTCTCTGTCAATATAGGTCTGTAGGATTTTTGCCGCACACACATTTGTATTCAAACTTAGAAACTGTGGTCATTCCAAATGCTGGCTGACGGAACAAAACCAGTGGGTTACTCATCACATAATCGTGTTCTTTATCAACGTACAGATATCCAACACTACCTATGTATCTACCAGCACCTCTTATCCATCCCACCTTCGAATTCGGCTCGTGCTCAATACGCACGGTTTTTCGAATTGACAATATTTGCTTAAACAGTAAATAGAACAGTGCAGAATTTAGTAAACTTCTACCTTAGGACCACCTTTGGCCGCATTCATGGGCGTTTCCGAGAAGCTTGCGACTTGTGGCTGCTCACCTATGTATAGTAAAAGAATTCCTTGACATAAATTGGTATACTTTGGCTGAGTGATTTAAGTCAGTGAAAGATGACAAGTAATGGCGAAGATAATGAGATATATCATATTTGTTGCCCTAGAAACCCGTCCAACCTGGAATAATGGAAAGCTTAGGACTTTGTCGAGAATGTTTATTAATCCCATCATTTGAATGAATTTCACGGGAATGTATGATCTCATTTTCATTTTACAAACAATCTGAGGAAACGGAATACATTGCTCCGATGATTCTGCTTTTATCGCCCTATCTGATACGTCATCCAATCAAGGAAGCAGTGTGCTAGACCTCACGTCACCCAATCCAGGATGCAGCATGTTAGACCTGGATCAGTGGATTAGCGCTGAGTGATCCAAACAGATTTATGAGTTGTAGCGGGAAGCGTGGTTTTTTTTTTCCTGCTCATCCACAGTGTTAACTCCTCGTTTTCTTTTTTCTCTTCA
>KN726810.1:10676-32040 GCA_000816745.1 Ancylostoma duodenale
CACTTTTATCCACTTCCAGAGACTATTACGTGCAGATTGCATTTTTTTCTCGTTTCCATTTCTCTTACCATCGTTCTTCCTCCTTGAGTCAGCATTCTGCTCATTGTTACTCCCCAGCATTTTAGCCACTTTCCGCACAAAAAGAAAGTCTCATTCTAGCTGATATCCTTATTTCCTGATTGAACATTTTCTCCAACCTGTGTATTCGCTGTTTTCACGTGCGAAGGTCATTTAAAGCAAAATATCACATGCAAATAGTTTTGTTTTCAGGAAACACCTCCTCTCTGGCAGTCAATTCGATTGTACTTCCTCCCACTCCTCCCAGGTTGTGTCGTATTCATCCATTCTTCCTCAGCCGAATGTTCTCATTTCATCCTGTTTCATCCCGTTCGCTCCCGGCTCGGCTACTAGTAGCTTTAGCGGCGCTGGCGGGCTTGGTTAGAAGTGTTTGTTTTTCTCGTAATAGTGTTGAGTTATTGACACTCGGGGAAAATTCATAGGCTCACTTTTACCGCCACATAATTATCGATGCACGCCGCGCACGAGACTAAGCGGAACAAGATAAATAGCAGTGGGTGAAGGCAGATGCGAGTCATCCGCGCATCTTCGCAGAGGAATGGAGGAGAAGACATTCTGTTTAAAGGCAGCCCCAAAAAACGCAAAATTTTTAAGATGATATGAGGTCATGTACCAGAAGGATACAGAATTTTCTACCGTCCATTTTCTGCCCTGCGTTCTTTAGGATTTGTATTTCTATTTCCACACGTCTGAATTATGTATGCACATTATCTATTTCCAAGCTGAAATATGCATGAAAAATCCAAGGCAATTATGGAATGAAGTAAAAAAAAATAACTGCTCTGTCAGTGAAAGTAGCTGTGGTACAATAAGAGTGATTGACTCACAAATTCTGCTCTTCGCATCTGAAGCCTTTCTACTAATTTGAATCTCCTGGGCTAGGATTCACGGACCGTAAACCGAGCATCTGTGATAGCCAGCGTGATGGGTTGTCCTGTGGAGTATGTGATGTTAGGAGATGAAAAGTGAATGTTGGTTTCCTTACCTGGTTTTGCTCATTATGCGTTCATGAGTCCTTGAAGTCATTGTGGGGTTCTTTTCTCTCACTTTTCCTTCTTTGTAAAGGGTTATGTTCTGATTTATGATGGTAAATAAATAAATAAATAAATAAATAAATAAATAAATAAATAAATAAACGTGAAGAACTAAACTAAACGATAACAATAACTTTTGTCTGCATAAAAGCACGGGGAATATTAAATCTGAGCCTTTCTTACCTATGGTTTTTCTTCTGTTGGTAGTGATGATGTTGGTAGCTGGCGTAGAATTGGGATCGCTCCCTAAAACAGCGTCGTACACCTAACGGAGAGCCTCACTCGCGTGGACAGGCAACTTTCTGGGAATGCTACTGGGACTGCGTACGTCGTCAAGATTACCAGGGTAAAAGTATTAACACCATGCAGCCTTATCCATCACTGGCACCGGTATTGACACATCTATCCTGAGTAATTTCAATGATGCAGCCAGGCCCTGCTAATCGGTCAATTAAATTAAAACGCGAACAAATCGCTCTCGGTTTCCTCTGAGCTTAGCTGTGTGAAACGTACCATGGTTCTCCCTCGACTTCGCTGTTCTTTTGGGATTTTGAACAGTACCACCTTTCGCGACTTGGGGCAATGGACATTGCTGATCGTGTTTGGTGTCCGACTTCTATGCCTAACAAAATACTCTTGAATATGTATTTCGAATATGTATCTTACCACTAAATATACATAGGTATATTGTGAACCCGGATGATAGGGATCGCCTATTATCTCGACAATACTGCTTCCTATCCTTGCAAAAAAGACATCTGACGCAATGATCCGCCGTAAAGAGTTGCTCTCTCATAGCTTTATTAAAGAAGAGATACCCAATTTTTTTCGGATTGAATGTATTTTTTTTTCATTGAATCGAACAGTTCATTAATTTTCGAAGTATATACATAGGTAATGACATACATACTGATCAAAAACTTCATCATACATTTCTGCGAACATGTCTGAATGTGATCAGCTCAATTTTACCTATCAAACATCTGATTATGTCAACGATATTTTCTGCCGAACGAAGAGCTCAGAAGCGAAGAATTAATACATATTCATCGCTTTTGACATTACATGTCCTATCTGTTTCTTCTGGGCAAATCGGTGTTGCTTTGCTTCTGAGAAAGTTGTAGACGACCAACGCTTTGCGACGAGTTAATTCGCGTGTTTTTGCGAAGACTAGGAGCAGTTTTTATATATTGAGTTCTTGAATAGGTTCGTGCTGTTTTTATTTACTGAAATTAAACACAACAGTTTTATGAGAGCTTTTCAGGCTATGTAACTTGTCCACTGCATCTGAACACCCCTTTCCACTGCGCATTGTAGTTAAGCTCCACCCACTCCATCCTAGCGACGGTTATATGTGGTTGTCCGAGCCAGTCTTGAGCAATCCTGTGCGCAACGTCGTGCTTCCAAAACAAGGGGTTCGGACTCAATTTTTATCACTACTGAAAGGGCGAACAAAGCAGGCATCAAGAATTGGCTTTTTCGTGGCCAAAAATTCTCAGTTCTAAAGCCTACAATTCAGGCTAGATTGAGTTATCCAGAAAATGGAGGGAAAATTCTCGTAGAGCAACAAAAGAGCTTTCCAACGATTATGCATTGGGTCAAACATTCAGGAACAGAAGAAAGGTGAACATATGAAAAAGAAGGCGCGAACTTGACAATCCATTAGGTGGTAATAGATTTAGACCTAAAGTATGTCACGGTAGTTCGGGTGTGGCGCGTTATACCTGGAAACGGGGGTTCGGCCAAGCTGTGCGACTGGCCGGTTCACCCAATCGGCCAATTGCAGGCCACATGAGCGCTGCCCACTCCAGGAATAACGCTCCGCACCGCGGTAATTTATTTCGTTTGTTTGGATTCGATAGTATATTTATTCTGTAGACGGTAGTAGAGTTACATTTATCAGTCCCATTGATCAGAGAATAGAAAGTAGATGGTAAGATGTTTTCGTGTTGATTTGCACAGATGAGTCTTGTGACTCTTTTATGCACGGCTTCTTGACGGATTCTGTAGACGTTAGTGGGCAGAAGGGTAGGCAAGTGTGTATTGTGCCAAATTGCGCCAAGAACCCAGGAATCCTATCGTCTGCTCTTTGCCGCTGCATTTTTTTTTGATGTTTTTCCAAGGATGAAAAAGTGATATTATTGAAATCTTTGTTTTTTTTTCGTATTAGAGAATACGCGCTTTAGTAAATTATGAGAATGTAATGTTTGACTAACCAATTGAAGCGATCCACTGGGGAGTTATTTTTGTTCCACTCCATATGTAGAGGGGATAGAGGAAGTACGCATCATCGCCTTACCTATAGCTGGAGCACTATGTGGTACGTAGGCACCACTCCTGGCACATTCGTTGATTTCCCCTATTGACTCTTGATTAATTCCGATTTAATTAATTCTGTATTCGAGTCCGCACCCTTGTATGGACATCTCGAAATTTCTTTTTGGAATTTCACGAGCTCTCATTGCTGGGCTAGTCTCTATTTGAGCTTTTCCTGTGGTTGCAACATTAATTGATGGGGATCGCTTTCTCGCTAAATCTCCCATCTCCCAAAAGAAGAGCTCTTTGAAGAAGCCAGTGATTAGTCCCTCGAGGCTCGTTCAGGCCTGGATAGTGCTGCAATTGCAGCGAATATCCTGACTGAGTGGTTTCCATCACGCATACTCATCTGGACGTGTTTCGAAGACGTCCCGGGCGTTCGAGAGCCATGCAAATTAGAGCTTTTTGGTGTTCTGCTGAGGGCTGAGAGGTCTCTTATGGAGGTTAGAAGAAGCTGGTTAGTTTCTGGATGTCTCCCTTCCCAACCGCTTAAGTCGTCAATCAAAATGATTGTATTGCATAAAACAGAATAAACGAGCGTATGGCTCTGGAAGACTCCAGTCACTTGCTCACATTTCCTGAAACTGGACCCATTTTCCTCGCAAAGTGCGAATTTTTCGTTGTTTTCCTTGTGAGCTTTTTCCCTCGCACTCCCCACAGCTCCCACTAGCTATTCGCCTAAAAGCTGGTCAAAGTGGGAAATGTGGCAGTGCGCAAGGGCAACTGGGTTAGTGTTTTAGTTTCAATTATCCCTTTCAAATCCATAGGAGAGCATTAGCAGGATTGGGAACTAGCAGAATTTGTCCTCTGAAACAATCGGTAATGAAAATGGCCTCCCCATCCTGGATGAGCTCATTCCCAACTCTTTAAAATTAGTGTATTAATTCGTTGATTATTTATTCTTACGTGGATGGAATGCCATGAAGAAAAACACGCAATCGCGTTTGTGGAGTTTTCACAGAAAGTGTTCCTCAAAATTGTGGTTGGAATAGTGTTGCTGATAATTTAGAGCTGGACATTAGGGGGGAATTTTTTTCTTGATATTTTCGTAAGCGTGTACATATAATACACACTGAGGGGGTTCTTTGTCAGTATACATATGAACGATATTGCATGCAACCCTAGTTTGTAATTAAATTTATGTATATTCTACTTTGAACGATCTTCTTTTCTCTTGTAAAGAGCCTCACTTGAGCTGATCAAAAATCATTTGTTCAGATTGAGATGAAATTAACGATGTGCTTTAGCTTTTTTATGGGTTTGGATTTCTTTCATTGATCAGAGTGAAGGAAAGAAATGATCACGTAGGTACTGGGGCCAGCCATTCTTGCACAAAACAAGATGCGAAAAGCTGAATTTTCAGGCACACTTTGCAATCTTTACCATTCAGATGTTCCGTACGGTACTGTTATAAACAACGCCTACACAAAAATCGCCAAATTTCTGTTTTGTTTGGTCAAAGCGTAGATACTAAGTATGCTGTGTCTGGAGTGCTGCATAAAATTTTCGAGTGCTCAGGCTTGCTTCCTTAATCACTTCATTTCCGAAGTTCCCGTTGGCTGTCTTCCCTGTGCTATGAGATCCTACCTCCTTCTCCAATTACCGCGACACATAATGATGGAAAATGCTGGGGTATATTTATCTATGCATTCACCTCCCCCTTATCAAGAGATAATGCAGCATCCGTACAATGAGGCAAAATGTCAGCACTTCACAGCAATTGACACGAATTTTGTTAACAGTTCAGAAAAGTGCTCTCTTGTTCAGGCATAATAGGCCATCACGCAATGTTTATTTTACGCAGTGCATCTCACCTGCTCATCACTTTTTTGCCACTTCCGCTTTTTCTGGACGATTAGAAGTCAGGCGGATTGAATTTCAGTAGTAAACCTTTTCAACACTCCTGATCCTTCAAATCAGAGTCTCGCCACAAAAATCCTTTCCGGTATTTTTACAGGAATAGAATCTACGTCAGCTGTTAAGAGCGATGCGTAAAAAGTCACAAAATCATCAGGAACCCTCTTTTTGTGGTTTTTTTTTTCGCCGAGAGTGGGTCCCAGTGTCTGGAGGAGATCACCAATGCCTTTTCACACATGAGTTGCAGTTGCTGTGGTGTTTCTGATATGGTAAGACGCATTCGCCACAAGGTCAACTTGTAGAGACCACAATTAGTTTGGCTGTTGTAGAACGATTTATCGCCTATTTTTTGCACGCATATGATTGGAATCAGCGTGTTGATTAGGACTAAAATCTGTTGATGTCTCGAAATCGAAATGGGGTTGAGGCTCTACCTTTATGCATGGGTAAAACAGCCGTTTGAATCCATTAGAACTGTTACAAGCTACGAAGCTGTTGTGGTACTCAAACGTGTAGGACAAATATCCACAAAGATCTTCAAGACTAGGGCGTCCTCGAATTCTTTGATGTTGGATTTAGCGGATTACTAATGCAGCCAAATTTTGTTATCGAACTACCTATGTACCCATCTATATATTCTTTCTGACATTGAAGTGAGAGAAGATCTCTTATCGAAGTACCATAGTAGGTACATAGGTAGATAGGTATGATTTTTCAACATATTCTTCACACCTCCTACTTGGAAAATGTTTTCCCATGGAAAATTTCCGTTGACAATGACAATCTTCTAGGTTGAACGTTCGGTTCAGGGAAAGAAGAAACTCTTGGACTGTCTCTCATATTTTTTCCACCATTCTCCCTGAGTTTCGTTTCCTTGCGACTTTAACATTTTTACCGAAGCTTCTTACCTAAGAGGTTGATAGGCTTCCTTACATGTGTACATATGATTAGCAGACTGTAGAAAGCTGCAGTCATCTAGCAGAAATTCTACCAAACATACGACGATGTGGTGAGGATTTTTGGTGCTCTGCTCACTTTTCCAACTTTCACTCTGTATTTCTGTTCGCCATCATTGCGCCTATCTGTAGTAGGAATGACAACTTTGACGGTCGACGAAATTGTTTTTTTTTTTCGAGGCTCTTTAAAATTTGAGAGAGGGTATTTCCAGACTAGTTTTATTTCTTCGCCGAACAATAAGCGTGAATTTTATAGTACTAATTAAAATCTCTCTATGACTTCTGCGGAAGATTTTCTCATTATTCCTCCCTTCCCTGCTACAACATTGAATGACGATCCAATGAAAATTCGGGGCGAAACCTGAAGTCTTATTAAAATTCCAGCAAATTCAAGTCATAACAAGGTGGCTGTGCGTCTGCTGCATTTTCATTCGTGAATATTCGTGGAAGCAGCTGCCGCATTAGGTGTTTGCTCTCAAAAAGCCGGCAAACCACTTTGGCAACACATGGCATTCAGGTCACTGACTCTCCAGGCCTTACTTATGGTGGAATGCTCAGAACGTCCAAAATTTTGTGCTCGGGATTAGCATCTTACAAAGGATTTCGCGCAAATGTAATTCCTATCTGTTGAAACATATGTATCTAAACTTTGATAGCTTTTGTAACTCTTAATTACGTTAGGGTAAATGATGATTCTTAGGGAAGAAATCTTGGTTGCCAATTTTTTTTTCTATTCTGGGCATATCGGCACGAGGTATCCTGTGATGGGACTCATGAACTCATCAAGGGAGGTAGTGATCGACACGCTTTTCTAAAGTGTACGAGTTCTCAGGTAATGGGTATGCCTTGTCCGGGCCATTCTTCTCAGACGGTGGAAGCATTGGCACTGTACTGGCAGAGATAGCAAAATATATCCTGCTATGAGGAATCACTCACTCTGGATGAGCGTTAATCCTGAAGCCTTCCCATGGACGTTCATGAGTTGTAAAACTGTTATCTAACGCTTATGTAAAAGTAAAGGATTTCCCTTCCTGTGTCCGCTGTGTATGTTTTTCCTTCAAATTTGGGCAGAACACCCAACCGAAGCTGTACTTTTAAGTGAAGTACTTAACTCAGTTGTCGTTGTGGATTTCTCGCTGCCCTGGAGGCATTGACACGCCTGCCAACATTTTCGCACGTTCCCGACTATGTAGAGAACTTCGACTCATGGGACTTTCAAATTGCTATTGCTTTTCTAGGGATCATCTTTTGTTTTCTTTCTCTTGAGCGGGATCAACGATAGGTTTGTGGGGAAGCTAGGGCCTTCCAAACGGTTCAGAGCGAATGATTTTTACGGCTAAAATTAATAAACTTCACTGTGCTCACCATTTGTTTCGGTAGTCTGCTTGAACAAGTTTTTTTTTAAGAGGAATTTAATTCTCACCGTTTAAAGAACTCCTCCACTCAATGTTGGGATTAATGAACGTTGCCGGAGTCGTAACGATCTCACCGTCATTTTGAAGAGAACGAGTTGTTTAGGTAAAAACGAGCTTCACCCAACCGACTCTTAACCGCCAGTTCGGCGATGACATCTGGGCTTGGATGCATCATTGTGATTACCCAGTGTGAAAGAATTTACCCTGGTGCTAATGATACGTAAGTAAACGAAAGGTCGATGTAGTGTTCGCACGTTTATCCCGGGTAATCTCAGTGATGCCTGCGGTCCCAGATAATATAGGTAGCATGCAGTGGCGGACGCAGGGGGGCCCTCCTCGAGAATGGGTCGCCAAATTTTTTAAATTACTTTACAATGCAAAGTAAAATCTTGTATTAGTTTGTTTTTAATTGTTTATTTTCATCGTTATTTTTAATATAACTTTTATAAATTATTAATTATTGTAATTGAATAACATTTTTGCTAATTTTATTTTCCGTCTTGGTCGTCAGAACGGCGGAGACCCCACTTTTTTCCACGTCCCCCCCCCCCCACCTCCTGCCCATTTTCTGCGTCCTCTACTGGTTTCTCCGTCCTCACATGACACATTTTATAACAGTTTCCTGTGGGTTTTCTATGTAGTGTTTGTTATACCTGGAAGCAGCGACACGGCTGTGCTCCACGATTGGTCACTTCACGAAATCGCCACTCACAAGGCTCAGTCGCGCCGCCCTTCCCAGGTATAACTCTCCACACTTCACTTTATAGGGAACTCCCCCACTGTGGGTGGATGGGAAGCTTAGTGGTTTCCCAGGAGCGTTCATGATTCTTACTTAGGCTTCGGGCAGCTTCCAAAAACATTAAACCCTCTTGTGGTCTTGTACAGTTCCCTGCCATGAACAGAACAACTGCAAGAGGTTCCAGCGATCGTAGCCCACTCGCACATGCTATACCACATGCAACGAGACAGTCTGTTTGTCTGCGCATCCACACATTTCACTGGTGTCACCGTTCACTCACTCTCCTAATTCTCCTGTTTCCTGTTCTAACCTGTCCAAGCAAGTGATGAGATGTGTACCCTTGGGTGTTCTCTTCTATAGGATCCTGTAATAGTTAGTTATGTGAGCTGCAAGCGACAAAGTGAAGGCTTTTCCATTTTCTGTGCAAGGTTTTTTCTTAGCGATGGCTTCAAGTTGTCGCAGTTGAGAGGCAGATGGCTGCAGAGACGATTTTTCCCTCAGATTCGATGGGCCTAAGACACGTTGAGAATTGAATTGGTCGTCAAAAAACGACACGAAGCTCCTGTTCACTGCCAGTTTCCATATTCTCACTGAATTTCGTCCCTCAATTAGATCTTTTCGATGCTTACTCTGATATTAGCATATTCACGCGCACTTTTTGTCGAAGAGGGCTAGATCGCACCCGCGTTTCTTCAATTGGCCGCTGTGTTTCTGTGGGTGGTGTGAGTGACAGCTTCCCGCATTGCGACATGATTAATCACTGGAGCTTCGTAGTACTTACAGACTCTCTCAATAAAAAAAGTCGGTATTATACGTGGAATACTACCATTTCCGTCCTATGTGTGGTCTCGTGTTCGTATTTCGTAGAATTTTGCATTTGAAATCCTCCTCCTAATAACTTTGCCACCTTTGTTTTCACTTTTTTTCCCTCTCCTGCGTTGCGTGTCTTCTCCTTGGAATGAACTTTCTTTATTGGAAAATCCGCTTTCTGCGTGTGGAGGCAATTTCCGCCCCCACGTCACGGCGCGCATATCCTCCATTTACTACCTAATTATCGCCTCTTCTTTGTCGAACAATGCGCAACTCTCGGGCGATGGACCACGGATTCGTCGGCGGCGGGGTGTCCGAATATCCGCGCGCTTGAAACAGCTACGGAAATTAACACGAGTCGAGCTGGTGGTGCTGGAGCCCGACAACGGCGGCGGGTGGCCCCCTGGTGGTCGCCGGCCCCGAGGGAGCGTTTGTCAGGACCAGCCGCTCATCTCTTTATTTGGATATTTTAATTTCGCGCCGCCGGCGATCGATGGACGGGGGGACGAAGAGTTGCTCCGCCCCGGCCTAGCTGTTGTTCTCCCACACTCTGTGAAGCTGCAGCAGCTTCACGCCGCCGCCGTCGCTGCCGGCCCCGCCCCCATCCGAGAGTATTCCCACGCGCGATGTTCCACCGCCGCCGCTGACCTACCGCCGACCACCGCCGCTCTCCGTACCGACCGACGTCGTTGTCGCCGCCGCGTCGTCGCCACCTGCCCGACATGCATGTACGCTATTTGCAGCATCAACATCAGGGCACCGTTCAGCTGCTACTTATGCCCTTGAGCACCGCGGCCAGCTCCATCAAAAGCACTAAATGGTGAGTCTGATCCTATTTCATTCGTTTTCTTACGCAGGTTTAGTATCTCGAGAAAATTGCCTTCACACAGGCAATTTCCCTCATGTTTCACTCATTTCTCATTCCTCCTCACTGAAATTCCTTATTCACACTGCTGCAGGAGCTGAGAAAATCATCAAAAGAGCTATCGAGGCGTAACATCTGCTGTCTTTTCTCCTCATAACAACAATCTTGCCTTTTCGAGACCACATCGCACATCATGCACATCATTTTCGCAGAAGTAGACGCATCTGAAATGGAGTATAAACACACCTCTCTGATTATTCTTCTCTACCGATTCCTCATGGATCTCGGGAGATACCTGCATGGAAGGTGCTCTGCTTCTCGCAAAATTCTGCCTGTTCCTATAGCAAATCTAGATTTTGCTTCTCGTAGTAGTGTATTAACTGAATAGTGCGTTAAGTTTGTTCAGTATTCGAATATACGATTCCTAATAAGACAAGATTGGGATACCTAAGGGACAGCTCTACGGTCCTCGTAGAACGAACACAAGGGTTCAAGGGTTCTTTTTTTTTTGAGATAACCGATTTCTCCTGACGAGGTTCTGGATAATTTTTCAAATTAATCGGATTTATTTGAGTTTCATCCTATTGTAATATACCACGCAGTCTCAAAGATTCCGGCGGCTTTTGAACCCTAAATCTGAGAAAAATTTTAGAAATTTTGAAAAATGCGAAGAAAATAAAAATCTAAGCACTTTAAGGCAATTCTCTCTCACACATCTGAAATCTCAAATTTCGAATGAACCCCTGGTAGAATTTGAATATTTCCGCTTTTTCCACCGTATTCTTCACTCTTTTCAACGACGAAGCCACTGGCGTGGAAGCACCAAAGTAATAAATTACTAGATATTGAACCAATAGCTGTGAGTCCGAGTGCAATACATCACCCATAGGTTTTCGACTATTACCATATTCATCCATAATGTATCATTTTCCCTCTCTGCGAGTTCTTCTTTTAATTGGACTTGCGTGGAAAATTTGTCTCCCTACCGTGTCTCCTGGGACTCAGTCCCATTTTCGCCGTGTCAGGAACCTTTGCAGAAAAAAAACTTTCTTTTCCAAAGATTTAGATTCATTCCTCGGTTTCTGTGATCATAGATGTGTTTGTCACAAAGCTGGCAGGGTAGCGGAAGTTTTTTTTTTTCCAGCCACTTTGAGTGGTAAACTGCTGGGCTTGAGTAGGGCTTCTGACAGGTTACTGGTTTTCAAATAAGCCCTCGGTTGCCAGAATCACTAATTTCTTATTATTCTTGTTCCGTCCCTGCTGTGCCCCACGAAAATTGAAAAACCCCCTCAGAAAATTTCAAATTTGAAACTGATTCAGGAGTTCAACCTCTACATACACAAAGGGGATATCGATTTGTAGGAAGAGGGTCGTATTTTGTTGGGTGAATGGGGGGGAGGGGGGGGGGGGGGTCGTACGGGTCGGCTTTCTATCATCATCACGTTTGAGCCAGCCTGTGTTTACAGCGGATTTTACGGAAGCCCAACAAGTGCTTAAATCTTTTGCTTGTCCTGCCATACAAGGAATTCCTGTTAATAAAACCCGTTGAAGCGAATGTTCCCTGCTGATTGACGGACCAAGATTTTCCCAGAACCTCAGCTCCAATCACTTCCTGTGTAATTCCTCTATTTTTTGCGTTCGCATCCTCACAGCTCCTCGGCCTTTTTTCCAAAACACCCGTCAAGGCATTTGATTTTCGCAACGGGCCACTAACGCGCTCACGGGTGTATTCACGGCAAACTCAAGTGTTTTACAGCCGGAAATGGACGTCAATAGCGACAAAAATGTGCTTTGTTCGGTTGCGGAGTGGGCCCGGGGAGAGAGTTTCACGGTGCTCGAAGGTTGCGGCCGCCAAGGAAGCTGCGGACTGCTCGCACTGCTTCCCCGACGTTCAATTAGAAGCCGACGCGAAGACGGCGGCGGGCGTCTGCCGGGCGGCGGGATTCTGTGCGCGGGCGTCTTTGTTCCGGACGCGCGCCGGCGCTCCTCTGATTTGCACCGGAAGCCTCTCTGCTCCCACAACAAAAACGTGCACAATGTCAGCTGCATTATGCATGCCGAGGATGCGGGTAATCAGCTCTGCAAGTACTGTTATGTGCAGCTCCATATGACTTGCGGGCTGCAAGTACGAAGATGAAAAGGGGTGGGAAAATCGCTGCTGAGTACCTTTTATCCACTAAATCAACAAAGATAATGACCCTATGTGCACCGGCTAGCTATGAAATGGCGGGGTTTGCTCAAATTTCTGAATTAAAAAAGTGGATTTTTAAGAAATTTTTATTCATGGATGTTGAGTTCAACGTCGAGGTTTTACAGCTTCTAATAGTTTTTAATATTTCCGCAATTATTTGCGCCCAGATCCAAAAACACAGCTGAGATGTGATCTGTACTCAGGACCAGATAATATATTAAATGTATTAGATTTCGAACATTCGATTTTGAACATCCAGAAAAACCCTATCTTCAGAAAAGAGCAAAACAGAAATGAGGGCTGTAGGACTTTTTTTCTTCGAATATTCGATTTTTTTCGGATTGCTCTTTAACTCACTTTTAACTGACCAAGCACATTTTTGCATGCAGAGCGCGGGCATCCAGGGAGCATTTCTCTGATGATTCACCATATGCACCATCTGATCGTAGGGAAACGTTTTGTGGAAATGAAGAGGATAATCCGCGTGATGCACTACGTGTCTCACGTAGGCACGCGGTGGCCGCAGAGCGTAATCACCATGTGCATCATCTGGTCGTATTTTTCATCCGCAACACTGTGCTCGGTCCCCAATGTGTTACAAGGCAGTTCGAAAAAATTTGAGTACGTGGAAAAAATCGTACAGCACTTATTATCCCTGTTTTGCTCTTTTTGAAAATACTATTCTTCTGGATGCTAAAAATCGAATATGCATCACGTTTTCTGCAATATGGTCAAAATAATTATATCATTCCGTTTTTGTCCGCCACTACCGATGTGTGGTTCGTTGCCTCCCCTGTCGCGAGTGACTGGGAACTTTCTGTTCACGGTGCACAAAAGTTCCCGTTGCTTTTCTGAGTATCTACTTTTTTGATTCGCAAAACTCGCCCACATAGCAGGAAACCTACAACACTTCCGGAAACGTTCACCATTACGGGCACTGGCACTTGAATGGGGCATCGAGCAAAAACGTTCACGCATAAGTCCTCACTACGTGATTTTGCACCTTAGCGTCGCTTATTTTCCATATCTAAGAGTACATTTTCTCCAGGAATTTCAGAAAATGTTTAACATCTACTTTCTTTGTTCAAAAAATTTTCTACTCACATGTCTGCTCGTCCTGAGTTATGATGTTGCCTTAGTGCCAGTTACACTCGAAAAAGGGGTAGATAATTGCAACCAATATCCCCAAAGATTTCATCGCAATCTATGGCTTCTGTTAGAAAAACCATAGCTGAAGAGATATAAGCAGCGTTGAACACTTGAGTAAAAGCCCCACAGCTCTCTTTCCTTTCACTATTCCTTTTTTCATGACTAGCTGGGCATTTCTCTGCGTTTTTTGGTACAAGTGATTCTGTCTCAGACAGTAACTGAGAAAACAGCAGCAACCAGGTCATATTTTTGGTGAAGATAGTCAGACGAAGTGCTTGTAGCTTCAGCGCAAGAAAAAAACCCCAATCAACCCAAATTCAACAGCTTTGCTTTACCCGGAGTCCATTTTTGGGAATGGATTTTCTTGCCACACTTTTTTTTTCATTTTTATGCTTTGCCTGGGGGTCCCGCATTCAGCCCATTTAGCTGTCATGTTAGGTACTGATTAGATATTAGCAATGAGAACTCCATTCAAAGCTTGAAGTGAGGGAACTGATAGCTCCAGCCCTCGGCAGGAGAAATAACTCTGCCTTACAAGGGAGAAGCTCGCAACAATGGTGTGATTAATTCCCTGGAAAAAAATGTGGAAAATTTCTTCTAAACTTCTATTTCCTAAAAAGCTGTGGGGTGATTCACATTCTCGTTCTCTTTGCGGTCCACGTGCAGGATATGTCCTACAAATGTCCCAGTAGCTACCAAAAGCGAGCCCATAAGCGAGAAATATACACTAGTTATCTTGCACTTTCTCAGATGTCCCTCATAACTTTTTTTTCAAGAATAAGAACACAGAGAGAGTTTTTGGTTTTTTTTTTTGCAATGATGTGGAAGCGATTTAGTCCACAAAAAAACGGAAAGAGTGACTCTTCCTTGTGGTATAACACTCGTTCCTACTTCATTAAAGATATAGGTGATTCAAGTGGAACGAGTCGCTAGCGGAAACCATTTTTGGAATTTTCGACACCATGAACCATGATACCACATCCCTGGTAGTCTTGTCTCGGTTGTTCCTCGCTTGTAGCTCCCACTTTGAGGCTTTTGCCCACTTCTCCTTCTCTATCTAAGGGTAATCAATTTGGTGCACTCCTCATTGGCTTACTCAAGCCTCAGTAGTGTCATTTGCTCCTTTGCTCAGTGAGGAATTCTGTTTGGGCAAGATATAGAGGAGTCTTGAATCTCAAGCTTGGTTCAGGACCTGGAAAGAAAGAATAGGCTCTTTCCTTGAGGTACTAAAAGGTATTGTTCTTCTAGAATACGATCCGTATGTTTCAGGGTTGACGACGCCGACGAATCTGAATGCGAAGCAGTGCCGCTGCCCATCCAGACATTTCTGTGGCGTCAGACGAAGTACGGTTCCACTTTCTGATCTTGTTCTTTTCATGGAAAGCGGTTTTTGATGAAGTGCGCCAGAGCGAGTTGTTTTTCCTCAGAGCGTCTCATTTCTTTTCAGCCCATTCCTTGGCGCGAAGATCGGCAAGCTTCACGAGGCGTCGTGCGTGGTGAGTGTTTGTTGTTTTTTGCGCTCGTCCATTTTGTTCCTTCACCATCGTCATTTTCAACAAGAAATCCTTGCTGGCTGAATTGCCTACTTTCGCTCACTGCTCTTCTTGGGCCTCGATTGAGGTCCAGATCCTTTAAACTTCCCAATCTGCATTGCATCTTCACTACTAGAGAAGCTTGCTCACTCGAGTAGTTCATCAGAAAAAAGGGGTTTGCACTTGAACTCAATTACATTGTAGCGAGCTGCATTCCATTTACGAGTGATAGCTCTACAAAAAAGCGCATTTGCGCGAATCTTTCGGAATCCACATCTTCATTGCTCCTTTTCTGAGGGATTCCTCCAATTTTTCGTTTTATTCATGAGAATTGGCCAATTCCCAATCCTCTACATACTCATTTTGCTGCAGTTGAGTTTCTGCTGGGCGACCTCTAAAAGATAGGGGAGGCCCATTTCAACAGAAGGAGTGCCTCATGGGTTCCCTGTTCATCTGACTAGGTGTCGGCTTCTCCTGAGCAGATGATTTTGTAATCTTCTGATTCTAGAGTTCATTTTTGGTATCAATTGCTCTCGCCTTCTCTACTTCCTTTTATTTATTCGTTCATTCATGTATTCGTTATATATTCGTCGAATTATATATCAATGGTAGAGGAATTGAAAACGGAAATACAGATACTCCTCAGAAAAACTAGGGAGCCGTGTTTCCCATGAGGTTGAAACATGCAAATCCCATGATTAAGGCATGATGTTCGTGCAGAACGCGGTTTCTTTAAAATCAATGGTTCTATACCAGCAATTGTCAAATCCATGCAGAACCCAAGCGTCTCCAAATCTGATGCAACTCCGGTGCAACACCCACGAAAAACCCACGATTTTCTCAATCCCATGCAGAGTCCATGCACGCCGATGCAAAATACGGTTTCTACTTAGGAAACTTAAAAACCGTGTTTTGCATGAGATTGAAAGATGCAAATCCCATGATTAAGACATGCAACCTTTAATCAATGGTTCTACATATATCAGCAATGGACAAATCTATGCAAAACCTATGCATACCCATGCAGAACCCATGCGTCTTAAAAAAACCCCATGCAAATTCGGTACAGAACTCACGAAAAACCCACGCAAAACCCATGTAAAGCCCATGCAAAACCATGCATATCCATGAGTGTGCATGGGATTTGCATGGATTGACTATTGCCGGTATAGAACTATTGACTAAAAAAACCGTGTTTTGCATGAGCACGCATCTCTTAATCGTACGATTTATATCATTCAATCTCATGCAAAAAACGGTTTTTAAGGTGGCTGAGTAGGTTTCCTGGGTCAGCACATGAACTAGAAATCCATTCTTTCGTCTAAGAAGAAAAAAAAAACAAAACAGATATCTGAGTATTTTGAGTTTTTAGTTTTTCGGAGGAAAACATAACTTTACGCAACCATGATAAGTGACATCTTAGAGACCTAGTAGCTTCTCCCAGAATTCGAGAGCTCGAAACTCTTCTATGATACCATCCTGGCTCGGTTTTCTACTGACTTGCTTATGTTTCGAACCTATTCCTGACGTTTGAGCGGTTTCCAAGCAAGGCTAAAACTCGAAAAACACGCAGATTTTGTATAGTAATTTCGACCGACTGTTTCAAGTCATTCAGACAACGGGAGAAGGAACAGCCAGCCATTATCATCTCACTTTCAGGGCTCTGTTGCTAGCTCCTTCCCGAGCATTCAAGTTTTTGACTTATCCTAAATCGGATCTTCGAATTTGAACACATGTTATACATTATTCGATTCTTAGTATACTCACAAAAGATTTGTTTGGATGCAATGTCCTGGATGGAACTCGTGACTGCACTCGTCCTCTCGTCCGTCTTCACTCGCTCCTAGTCAGCGCCATCGAGATGCGCCTAAATGTGTTAATTATTCACTGCAGTGTTATCCAAAAGCCACTACGAAGCGGCCACGAGGGCAGCAGCCGCGGCTTTTGCACTGCGCCTGAGAATCGCGCCGCATAATTATGGGGGCATGCGAGGAGTTAAGGAGCAAATCGCCGGGGGACCCGCGGGCTTATAAGGTCACAAGAAGCTCGAATTGCGCGGACTTGTGGAGCGCCACTTTGTACTTTTTTGCCGCAGCGCTCCGCTTCTCGACGCTCTCGTCGCTTCGTCGCGTCGTCTCAGCGCTCGTTATTACATTCGACGCTTCAATAGAGTCTCGAGAGTAGATCGGGGGACGTCGTAACTGACACCTCGCGAGCGGCGGCGGAAGAGGCGTCAGGACGATTCTTATCTGCTTGCAGCCCTAACTGCGCCCATGAGAGCGACAAAGCCTGAGGCGTTGAGATGTTGGCGCGGGGCTTCATATTTATTTAGTTTTTGCAGTGCCAGCTAAGCCGCGCCGAAGGCACTGTTTGGCTTTAAGGGAAGGACTCCTCTAAATTTTCTGACCTTTGATGAAAACATTAGCGACCGGGGAACGTTTCTCCCCAGAGATACAACCAGGGGAAAAAGTTCACTTAGACACGTGTCTTTTCGTGAAAATGCCAATCTAAACTTCTTCCCTCTAAAGGGCAACTGTCTCTGATAATTTAAATATTTTCTGGAAATAATGTTTTTCTGCCCTTTTTTATCGAATAGGTAAGACATTTGAGTGGGAAAATGATCATTCAAACTAACAAGTTGTTAAAATTCGGTAATCAAAATGAATATGTAGGCATTCTAAGCTTTTCCGGAAACGCTAACGCAGATTTGGGGCATTGGGCCTGGAGAGGGCAGTGCGGGCCACTCTACGATTGGTCAGTTGGATGAATCAGCCAATCGCAGAGCTCGGCCGCGCCGGCCTCTCCAGGAGCAACACTTTATATCCACAAATGCAGACGGAATGGTTTGTGAATGAAAACTGTGGTTCGCAACCAAAAAAGTTCCTGAAAAGGGTCTGGGTAGAATTTAGCGGTTGAAATCAAGTGAGTGGTAACTTTGTCGGAATAGTAGTAAAATAGAAAATGAAAAGAAAAAGAGAATATATAAGGAGCTTTGTCATACATATTTTATGCCTACACTGTGCTATTATACCTAACATCTATTTCGAAAGGTAATTTTGCAATATTTCCCACCCATTCTCCCTTACACCCCTCCATCCGCCCTTACGTTGGAGTTTCCATCGAGTAGATAGTGGTGTTATTCCGACCAGCAGAGTGGGCGAGGGATAAGTCCAGGCGTTCTCGATAAATAAGCAATCTTCCTGGCATAAATACCCAGTGTCACATCTATACATTGCTCTACCTTCAGAATGACGCTAACAACAATTTCGTTGTCAAATTTTGCAGGAGAAAAAATTGAAACAATTACAGACCCTGGATTCTTAGAACCCGGGTTGCGACACTGTGGTAATGCTTCTGAACTGTGCCGAATGTTCACGCATTAGAAAAAAGTTAATGGCGAATCCTCTTCTAACCAGCGTATCCACTTGGAGAGTAGTCGATGGTTGACCATCTCCACCATATGCGAAGATGAAACTCACTACAACCGTGTATGTATCCACTCCCTAGGTACTAGGGCAACTTGCACAGATTACGATATCGTTGTGATTTGGTGCTCAGACAAGCACGAAGAACAACTCCAGGAGAAAGTCTCAGGAGCCACAAGCAAAAAAGAACTCGGCGTTTAGGTCGTTCTGTAGCGGTATTACCAATTTCACCGGGTCGGCCAAGCCTGACCCAGGAACGCATGATTTCGTCTATTCTACATATGAACAACTGAACAATATAATCTCACAGTTCAGTCGAACATGATGGTCCATGCATGTGCCGGAAATACTGTTTTAAAATTAAGCGCGTTACTCCCGAAACACCAGACCATTTCTCGGATATGGCCTAGTAGGAAACATATGGTGGTGGCCAAATCGAGCCGCAGTATGGCTTCTGTTCTCCGGGTGCGCCTTCATGCTTTTCCGAGAGTAAAATAGTAGGAAAAAAATTATGGAATCAACCATGCTTCTGCTATCACCATGTTGCTAGGTGGAACCCTTTACTGATGGCCTGACACCTAACAACCCGGTCATAGCAGAAGCATTCAAAGCATTGTATCAAGGTGCCCAGGTTCAAAAACCAGGGAAAATGTAGACAATGGAATGAGTCCTTCCTTCCGAGCTCCTCTACGAAAAAAATTGCTCTGGACTCGAGGAGTTCTGGAAAGCGAGGACATCTTCAAAGAAATGTGCCCCATGGTTGAATTGATGGCAGGAAACCGTTCGGACTTCATCACTGCTCACATGGATTAACATCCTGGGTGTCATTATTATTACTCAGGGTAACCGTATTAACGTCCATGTTCACTAAAATTGTTTGCCTTATGTAATCCGAATGACTTATGACTGTCCTGTTGATTATCCATCTAACTACCCTGATCTAAACCTGTAACTTACTGTACTTTCTTGAAGGAGTTTAGCCTAGGTATTGAACCTGCGCACAGCCTCATTCGGCCAGTGACCTAGGGTCTGGTCAAGCTTTCCAATGAAATTCCCATCAGAAAGAGGCGAGATCTGTAGGTGACCTTTTGAGGAGATTGAGGAGATTGATCTAACCGATTCATCATTCATTGTGGCTCGGACACAAATTGTTGTTTTGGTTCAGACTGTTTCGACATTTATGAACAATAATCTAGAGTAATTTTCTATATTGATAGCTGTTTTCATTTGCCAGATGTCATCATTTTTTTCTGGGAAAATGGAGGCGCTCCACAGTTTATTGCCACACCGCACACAATCTCTCTATTTCGCACGATGACCACTCCGCCAAAATGGACTGTGAACGCTTCCAAAAACGCCTTTTGATGCGTGAGGACCCTGCGCAGAAGTTTTAGGTTCACATTTGCCTAGCGCGAAGGTATGTATTCATGTAATACCATGCGGAACCCATCTCTTCCTTCCCCAAATCCTCACTGAGCTCAGTCAGCACGGGCTTCAAGTGCCGTTCTTTTTTCGCCGCAAAATGCGAAATGCCCAGATGTTAGCGTCAATTGCACGCCGAGATGTTGGTATAAACGGCATACTTCAATGGTTGGCACACCGAGCAGAGCGCCGAGGGGCAGGGGATGTTCCGGACAGGTCCGTTCGCCAGCTGATCTGATCCTCCCAGCGTTCACCTCCTGGAAGTGACAAGTGCGTTGTCATTTGCAACTTGTGCATGTCGAGGGTATCTGACTTGAGGACTCGGGAAGATTCCCGGTATTGCACTGAGCGCCGTTGTAGGGTGGTGACCACAATGATATTGAATAATTGTCGGTAGTAGGTGAACATAGATATCATAATACCTGAGTGAAAATGCCGGCTTTTCGTACCAGTAAGGTAAAAACTGTCTAGGGGTGAAGTTGTTGACAGAGTCAAGCCTGTGATCCTCACAAATTATCAAAGAGGATCGTATGGCTGCAGGGAATTGGGTGCAGGGAAGCGACGGCTATTGCGACGGTATTTTTTATATGGATAAGAAGCAGGTGGGGGGTGAGAGGGAGAGGCTGGCGATGTTCGCCTTTTGTATTATACTTTTGTACCAGCTGAGAGGGAGTTGTAGAGCTGTATGGGCTAGCATATCCATACAAGGGAAGTCATCATGGCAACGATAAGAATCTTGAAGACCTGTAGGCAAAATGTACCGTTCCAGAGAGAGGGATGGATAGGCGTTGGTTGGGACATGGAAGAAATTTATGTGCGGCAGGAGAAGGAGGGGTTGCATTTCTGACGACTGAGAGCGAAGGGGGGGGGGGGGGGGTAGGCGTCGCCTGGGGGTCAACTTTTGTTATCACCACGATTCACCCTGCTTATGGACTATGGACTTGTGGATCTCAGGATAAGCAAGAGCAGCGGCAGCCAACGTCGGAATTCCGTCTATCAGTTGAAGAGCCTCGGATATCAACTTGGTCAAATTTAAGGTGGAGTAGTTTTCTTAGTGGAAAGAAAGTGGACGAGTTGTCCAGGGAAAAAATAAGCGAGCCTTTCTGGTAAAGAAGGGTAATCGTCGTCCAAGCTTTCTTCTTCTCAGTCGGCGATAAAGGTACTCCTGAAAACGAAAAATATCACGTTCCACTAGGAAAACTCGTCCACTCTGGATGCGTGGGAAGCTTGGAATCTTCCCGGTATACATAGGACCATGTAAGAGTCAAATGTTTTGATTAATTTATCATTTGAGAGCCCGCTCCGAAAAAATTCGTATGTTGGAAAGAAAGAAAACCCTAACTCTCTTCTGATTTTTCTTTTTTATTTGTTTTTTTACTTATTAAGAGTAGCCCTTCACTCCCTCCTTTCGAAAACCAGAATCGACTTACCCGGAATTAAGTTTTTGGATTGGGATATATCTGCTTCATTATTTGGTCTAAAGTATACTTTCCGGGAACGTCCATGAGTCATTCTGCTAAAGTCCCTTTTCTGCGATAGGAATCTGCCGCTCTTGCAGTTAACATTCCGTGGAGT
>KN726811.1:7251-18572 GCA_000816745.1 Ancylostoma duodenale
CGCCGTCGCCGGCGACGGCGACGCAAGGTGCTACACTCCTCGAGGAGTATAACGCCAGTGTAAGGCTCATGATCGCGTAACCACACAAAACCGGGTTATTCAAAAATCCGTCTGCAAACGTTCGACAGTCCATAGGACAGCTAATCAAGGCAACCACGGTCGGATTGCGCAACCAAGGCTCCATGAATCCAAGCCAAGACTCCCATGACAGTGCACTAAATGAAATGGCACTATCCAACCTTCATGGACCCAAACTCTTCAAAAAAAAAATTTGACTGAAACCTTGCATACGCGGGTTATTTGCGGCGCTGAACACGATTATCATATCCATTTTGCACCCTAACGTCATTTTGTAGGGCTACGGTAGGTGTACGGTAGAATGCGGTAGTACACCTACCGTAACCCTACAAAAAATAGCGTTACGGTACCAAATCGATATGATATTCGTATTCAGCACCTCAAATAACGCCTGTATGCAAAGTTTCAGTCCGGAAAACCTTTGAAAAAATCTTGGGGGCGTGAAAGATGAATGGCGCCGAAAAGTCTTTGACGCGCTCTCCTGCGCGCATCAGGACCATTGGGGCAAAAATGATATACATACATTAACATCCCCTTAGACAACGTAACCAAAAATGGATGTTCCGTTTCGTTCCCCGTGGTTAGCCTCTTGCACTTCCCTTGTAAGTACATGGGGGCTTACCCCGTATTCGACAAGAAGGTGGACACTATCGCTGAAGTCATCTTTAACCGCTGGATTTCTAAAGGCGGTAGCTGGCCAGAGTGTATTCTGTCCGACCGTGGAGGTGAGTTTGAAAACGCGGTTATCGCGGCCCTATGTGACATCCTGCACATCAGACAGGAATTTATGAAAGGATACTGCCCCCGCGAGAACAGGCTCACCGAGCGGGCAAACAGCACCATCGTCAGGATGCTGAAGAAAAAGACGGTGATACCCACGAAATGGGACAGAATTCTTCCCACCGTGGTGATGCGTATAACGCGTCACCGCATGCGGCAACCGCAGAGAGCCCACATTTCCTAGTGTACGGGCATGACCTGCAGCAGTACCCGTCTGAGGTTATCTCACGGGAGCACCTGTCGCCGCACCATATCGACTATGACACGTACAAGGCGGACCTCCTAAGCGGACTCACGCTAGCCAGAGCGTGCATCACCGAACATGCGGAGAAGTAGCGGCAATCGATGAAACAACGGTAAGACCGGCGTTTCAGGACGGCTGCGTCGAATGTGTTCCGGGTAGGAGACCGCGTGTACATGACGGCTCCGTCAGAAAAAGGGAAGTCCAAACACCCTAAGTTGACTTTCGACTGGCGTGGACCATACAGGGTATCAGACGCAAGTGAGAACTCCGCGCTTATTACTCTCATCGGGGCAAATAAGGAACCACTTCGCGTCCCCTTTGATCATCTAATCAAAGTCCCACCTAGTATCGACGATACTCCAGTTCTCGATAAAACGGTTGGAACCCTTAGAGGCCGACTTCGACGGACAATTGCGCATGATGCCGTACCTACCTCTGATAGGGCATTACTAACTTGTAATCTAATTTCTTTCAGGGGCCGGCGTTCTAACCGCCTTATTCCGACAACGGTGGATTATCGATGTCCAGGGGTATACCAGCACCTCGGGCAGCAGTTGCAGTGTGAGCCTATCGGACCTATTTCCGATGTTGTTCCGGACGCTCCGGTACCCGAATTGAAGCTATCGTCGCTGTTTGAGCTTGGCCGTGCCCTCACCATCAGATGACCCACTTGTCAAGGCACGCTCAAAGGGACGCCCTTTTGGACACAAGCTACATCACGCTGTCCCCGGTCGGAGTCGCGGTTGCCTACTCGTACCTTCGGAAGAAGTGTCTCCACATAGGCAACTACCTCCACCAAGCTCTCGCGGTGGCACAAGGCAACTACCTCCACCAAGCTCTCCCGGTGGCACACGTGAAGTGGTCGCACCCTCCCCGGTATAGAGAGCGGCCGTTCAACCTCGAAGAGCTGATCCCGGCGGCATTTCCCCATCATGCCATCTCCTTGGACTGGAATACAGGCAAGTGGCACACTCTCAACAAGAAGAAAGTCGTCGTGGGCCTGCCAGAGGGTTTTGACAACCATGCGGCTAACTTTACGCGTCGGCACCAAGTCGCCTACAGTTATACCGGGCCTCTAGGCTTCCAGGAAAGCTGGTTTTCCACAATCGTGCTCGTGCTCTTCAGCCCGACTAAGAGTGCGTCGGCAGAGGATTGGTACCGTGTTCGGAGAAGGTTGATCAGATGCCTGGCACACGGCGCCGACCTCTTCTGCCTGCCTGGGCCTCGCGACGACGCGAATTGGGAGTGTGGACTTTTTGAGGGACTTTATCGACGAAACTCTAGTCCAGCGGCCTTCGCTCAAGAACTGCATACATGACCTTCTGCTGTTTCCGAGCGAGCGGGACGCAGATGCGCCGTACAACGTCATCGGCATACGTCGAACAAGTTCGAGGCGAGTCTACACTGAATGTGCGGCAAAACGCTTTTCCAACTTCACGACGCACTTCTACCGCCCATATATTCAGCTGGAGGAGTACCATAGGACGCTACGAGCAAAAAACAGCCACAAAAACAGTTTCTGGAAAGGTTTTAGGTGGGATAAGAATCGTTTTCTTTCGGTAACGACGATCCCGAGATAAGTATGCAAAATCCACTACAGATCGTCGTTGATAAGAACACAGAAGGAGGTTGTTCCAAAAGTTGTTTGGATGAGAAAACCAAGCCCAAGATTTTTAGGGGAGCAGTTGGCTTATATCCAGGCCTATTGATGAAGTGCGTAAACATTTCCCAGCATTTTTGTTTTACTTTTCACATCACGTCCACTTTCTGGCTGCTGTTCTGGCTTTCAGTGGAGAAACGCCTTGAAAGAAAATCTGGTGAAAATCGGTCATTATGGTGAGCATCAAGTAGCTGTAGTTTTTCGCACCTGCATTTCTTACAACCACCTCTCATGGGAGAACCTGAATACCTATGCAAGTAGCACTTCTTGCACTCCAAGAAGCATCTCAGCAAGTGAACAGTTTTGTAGATTTTGAAAGGGAAATGCCAGAACAACCCGCTTTTTTACAAAAATCTGTCTTGAGACTAGCTATCCCTGAGCGATATTCTCCTGAAAAACTAGATCTCAATTGAAAGATACTCAGAACCTTCCTCTAATTGGCAGAGAAATAACTGGAATGAACCAGAGGTTTCTAGTGGAGAAATAAATGAACAAACGTTGTACAACAACTTGTGGCCCCTCTGTACACATACAAAATGTGCTGCCGAAACACCGCTTTTTGTTCCAAAGTATTAAACCAAAGCTCATGGTTTAAAAATCCACATCGATTTTGATTTTAAATACCTGCCATTTGTACAATTGTACACTTCCCTGTGTTTTTGTTGTTGTTTGTAGAAGTGCTTCTCCTAGCTTAATTTTTGTGTACTCCCGTTATATCTTGCTCATCTAGTTTAGCATTGCTACTAGTTCCCTCTCGCTGCTTTCCCATGGCGCGCTAGGAACTCTCAGAGGTGGACTTTCATGAGGCTGCCGTACATTGGCTCACGTGGGGTGCAGAGCCTTATACCTCGAGAGGATGACGCGGTCAAGCTCTCCGATTGGTCAATTCACGCAGCAGGCCAATTGCAAAGCTTAGCAGCGCCGCCCATTTCAGGTATAACGCTCCACATCCCTCACGTGACTAAGGGGCTGGGTTTCCCAGGCCCTTGCCTATATAAGCGGCGCGCGCATCATATCGAAATTCTATTGACTCATTGTCATCATCGCGAGCGGACGAACGATTTGAGAGGACGAGCGACGGACTTCGAGGATACGAGGAGTAATCTAGAGAAGATCCGAGAGGACGTTTAGCCAACGTTCTCATAGTGGACATGTCCACTCCTAGCGGCTTCGTGATCGATAACCGGATGCTTTCCGGCTTAGGCTGGTAGATAAAATGGGGGAACTCTTCAACCTAGTGGGGACGCGTACTCTATTTAGGTTAGGATCCTTTCCCTCGAGGGAGTTTCAGTACTCATCGGTGTTCGTATCCTGGGCCAGCACCGTTCTTAGCCTCGAGGATTCCTCTTAAAAGCAGCACCCATGAAAATTTTCAACTCCGAGATTGCAACATAGTCTTGTGTTCTCGACCATGAATTGAAAGTCACGCGAAAAGAATTTTTGGATGTTCTGAATTTGCTGCGACTGAAAAAACGGTCGAGTTGTCAGGTTGGGGGGCAGGATGAAAGGTCGATAACACTGACTTGATCGTCACGTATTTCCTCAACACATTTGGATATGTGCGCGGTTTTGCAGCATATTCAAGTTAGAAAAGAATGGAAATCAGAAGAAAATGAAGTATAGGCTGCGCAGACGTACTAAGGAAGAAAAAACGAGAGTAAGTGCGAAAGAACGGAAAAAAATAGTACAGTCCTTCCGGAACGACGAGTCCCCTCAGCCGGCGGGGCATCTCGTGGCGGCGCGGCCGTCTTGGCAGCGTACGTCGGATTGATCAGCTGTGGAAAAAAATGGATGTTATGAGTAGAGAAAATGGAGAAAAGATGGTGAAAATTAAGATTAGAAGGCAAACAGAACAACTTGTACTAGCAGGATGGGTTCGAACTGTTGAACTGGAGTTATACTTGTGATATCTCATCAAATGTGGGGACTCCGACAGCACTTCCAACCCAGAATTGTCGTAACAATGCCTGAGGTTCAAAAACATTCAAAAGTTCGAAGGTGAAGATTATCGTGGGTGCTGCCTCTAAGCTTTAGGGCTTTAGGTTATCGTAGCTAGTGGCAACCTCATATACGCAACCTCATATAAGTCCTCAGTCCTTTTCTGCTCTTAGGGTTTCCCGCGCAATAGTTAGTCTTTGTATATAGCTTATATTTAACCGCATTTAATCGCATTTATTTTGGGTCTCATTTATCTGCCTTATTATCACACCTCTGTTTAATCTCATTTATCCATTTACCGGTCATCCCACAGTGAAGAAGCGCTTTAGCTTTAAGTTAGTAAAACCTTATTACTATCTAGTGTAGTCGTGAAGCTTCTAATTGGTCGTGAGGTCGTGGATACTCTGCAATCGTTTTTCATAACAACCCATTTTTGCCTTTGCGTGTTTGTCGCGTGGGGTTTTAAAGGAACTGTGGGCACCTGAAACCTTATTCTGTTTCAGAATAGTGCGTGCGTCCGTTCTACTGCTTTCTGTACGTTACAATTGGGCGTGCTCTAGGTGAGTATCCTAATACAGATTTCAGGATGGAACAGGTCCCGTGCTCTCCAGTAGAGGGGACAAGTGTCTTGGCAACCAAGACAATTGTGGGCTTTTCCCACCGACACAGTGGGGTCGCTGCAACCGCGGGCAGCTATCCCGCCTCCGGCGATGGGCATGTCCCACATAATGCTTGGCAGCTAAGCAGGCCTAACCCGCCCACCGAGGACACGGCGTGTGGGCCTTCCACAAGAACTACAACCACTAACCAACTCGTCCAAAGCAACAACCTTAGCTGACAGAATGAGTCGACCGCTTTCGCATTACGACACTTTGGAAGTGTCACCTTTGATGGTGAATCTCCTGTTGAACCGGCTATACGTCACTGTTGTTGATAAGCGACACAATCAGCTTTAGGTTGTTTCTACTTAGACACATTTGTTAATGATTTAAAAGTCTTCACTTTTCAGTTTCCATCGTGGTCATACTTTTTAAATAACTTGTACATTTGTTGTTCCGTTGTAGGCATGAGCATGGTTCAACGTGTGATCGTGTTCGTTAAAGGCAACAGTCATGGAAATTTCTGTGTTGGAGATTTCGGGTTATATCAAGGTTTTTAGGGATGTTGAACTCATCAACAATGCGAAACACAGGAAATGATGGCGATATTCCCTGTGCGTCCAAAGCGCATACGAGTATTCCATGATAGGCCTTGCCCCGAAACCCTGATAAATGGTACGCATTTCACTTCACCAAAAGCGCTAAACTACACGCGCACACCCGGTCATCAGCGTTAGGTGGCGGAAGAAACCTCTTTCTCCAGAGCGGCAGATGTGTCCTCGGCATTATCCTCACGAGTAGGCGGCTGTTCACTCCGTTCACCCTGAGGGGCTTGCATACTTTTGCCGCAGCGACACCTCCGCGGCGGCGGCAAAAGTGGGTGCGCGGCAAACGTTGCCGCGCGGCGACAAAACACCCCCGGCGCCGTCTCAGACATTCGGGGGCGAGTCCTTCTCATTTTCGCGACAAAATCCTGTGCACCGGCGGGAGACATCATTTTGGTTTTAGTGCGGGATTGATCGGAAAATGTTGCAGGATTGTGATCGTCACGTAGCGGTATACGCCTCCAGCGAGGGGTATATAAGGGCATCAGTTTGCAGATAGACCTCAGTTCCGCTTCGGCGGAGAGTGGAGTCCTATGGGACTCGTCTGGCCCACTGAGGCCCGGTTGAAGCCGTGGCCCAGTGCAGGGACCAGACGAGATGCGTGGGGAGCGGTCGCGCGCAGATGCGGCTAGGATGCAGAAATGCGTCCTGATCCGCTAGTAGCGGCCGGCGTCGGCGGAGTGCGTGCGCTCCTGAATTCGACGCGCGTTTTTGCTTTCATGTGCTTTTCTGTTTCGGGACAAAATTCGAACTCCCGGATCATGACACTGGGTATCATCGTCGGGACAAAATCCGGTCTCCCGCCGGAGCTCGCGGGACAAAATCGGGGTGTTGCGGGACAAAAACGAGCAGTTTTTGATGACTCCCGCTCACACTCGAGCGGGAGTCATGATTTTGTCAGGCGGGACTCGCCCCCGAATGTCTGAGTGACCTGCGGGTAGGCGCCTGGCAGGCAACAGAAGGGGCGTGGCCACAAGTCTAGGCAATGGATCTTCATACGCTGGTGTAAATCTTACAGGATTTCCTGAAAATTTGTACATGGGGGTTATCTTACACGCCGAACACGAATATCACGTCCATTTTGTGCCATAACCTAGTCTTCTTGGAGTACGGTACCCAAAATCGGCCTATAACACTCAAATGCAGGTTATTTCGCGCACTGAACCTTTCAGAATTACAAGTGCGGAAATGCTTTTCACTGTAGATGTGACAGAGGCACGAACTTTGAGAATTTTGTGGCTTTGAAAGTATCTATGTACCGTATACACTTGGTACACTTCAGAAATGGCGTTATGTTACAAAATGGTTGTCAGATTCGTAATCAACATGCCAAATAACCCGTGGGTGAATGTTCTATTTATTAAAATCGTCGATTTTTTCAAAATTCAAGTTACAGTTTCATTTAAATTTAAATACTTTATAGTGTTGAATTCCTCATCTCATACATTGTATTGGGACTATGCCAACCCTCCACGCAGCTGTTCACAAGCCACACCCTCTCCTTGCGCGCGTTACAGTCCGTGGATGTGGTGGCAATCCTTTGAACCATGCCGCGTGTTTTCCACACCCCTACTGACATTCCTTGCCGCGCGCCGCTGGCGACGTCGCTGGGCGCCGCCGCGGCAAAAGGTATTCAATCTGTCGTCGCTGGAACCTTGCCGCGGCAACGCTGCTGGCCTATGCTTAACCAGGGGCAACAGTCGCCGCGGCAGAAGTCTGCAAGGTCCTTTAGTGTTATCATTGCCCAGCAGACGGCTACACTGTTAGCGACTCCCTTCAGAAGCGAGGATTTTCGTGAGTACTACCTTTAAATAAATATTTGGCGTGTTTATGCGGTGGCGTCGTACAGAGTTCCATCTATGGATTCGGCGCCCGTAACTCTGCTGAGGGTAGGAGGGTAGGCTTGTTGATTCAATTGCTGTTAATAACTCTCCCAGCTCTTCATGCTTGGACAATGCTTGCATAAGTTAAGACATATTATACCCATATCGTACGTTGAACAAATCAAATAACAAAAACAAAACAATAACAAAGCATCATTTAGGTAGATAAATGAGATGATAACTCCATAGTGATTTCGTGGTTTTCTCCATGACTACGCAGGGCACTGCTGTATGCCTGAAAAAAAAAAGATTATAGAGCAAAGGAGAACAAAGAGATGACATGATGTAGCACAGAAAAAGAGAGGTTCCTAACTAAATAAGAATTACTGCAGCGATGAAAGAAGGAGGCTCCCACTGACTCTGGTAATACAATTTACACTGATTCTTTTCATTTGTTTTTCAACTAGGAGTGGAAAATGAAGTTCGAACATCCCACTTCATAAGTAAGGTGCATGAACAAACGTTACTTGACCAAAAAGAATCCTATTTGTTTGAAATTCTGTCTACTGGGTTGGTCTCGCTTGAGAATCAAGTATTTCAGAAAAGCAGAGAAACATTGTGATGCGCGAATCTTTGGCAATAAGACAGATATTCTCGGGCGGCAAATCATTTTGAATTGGGCCTTTTATGATCAACGAACGCCCAGAGGGCAGTTTTAGTAGCCTTGTAGTATTCGAAGAAATTCTCCCGGATGAAGTCGCCTAGACGCTCGAAGAAGTGGTACTTGATAGGCGAGAGGCTTGCTGAATATGATATATGAAGCACAGCTTCTGGGCCTGGGTACTCCAGCCTGGAGAGTCTCTGATACGCAACATGTGGCTCGACGGTACTGTGTGCGAGAATGGAATCCATTTTATTGAGCAATATCGGGTTCATGCTGTGGAGCTTCCGGTTCTTTTCGGAATTATCTCAGAAGTACTTCCCGGGTGCAAGAAAATCCATGAGCTGTAATGGAACAGTTTTGCAGCAGACACCCAAAAAGTCACCGTGACCTTCAATTGGTGCATTTTCGCTTCATGGCAGTGATCCGGTGCTTCTAGCTCCGTGCAAAATTCAGTAAGGCACTTTATTTTCTCGCACAGGATCTGCCCTTAACCGTGGATCACAAAGCGATTGAGGAATTGGCCACAATTTCTCCACTACAAGGGTGCAAAGTACATCTCTAAGGGAAGATTTTCGTTCAATTTGCGCAGCACCTACTCGTCGAGCTTTTTCATCCTCCTATTCTTATTCAAGGGAGGGATGGTCCGACAACGATCACCAGCGAAGTTCTGCAAAACCATATATGTTGTTTTGAATGGATCCTCATTGATTACTGCCATCAGTTGATGGTCGCCAACCCCAGGAAGACTTACGCGACCTTCCTTAACAGCACGTTGAAAAATTCGGACGCATCTTCGCGATACGCATTCGTTCATAGTTCCTCAGGCGAAACTATGGTGGTATTTCCAGCGGCTGCTGCTGTGATACCGCCAAGCTTTACTGCAAGAAATGAATTGGCCAAGAATTCTGTTTTGGCATCCTTCGCTCCGAAACAAAAAAAAAATCCAACAAAGATGTGAATTCCGTTCAAAATACATGAAGTGCCTGAAAAGGCCATGAAATTTGCTACACAACTATATATTTAGAGTCTCCTCCACTTCCCTCACAACTCCATTTAGAGTAAAGCTTCGTAGGTCATATTTTGATGGATGTTGTAGACGCTCACATGTAATAGAAAGGGAATGACATCGTACCATTTTGTCAAGTAGTTTTCTTTAGACAAAACTTTTACTCACAAAGTCAAAAGCTGGATTTTCGCAACATCTACAAAAGACCACGGGAGGGCTTTTATGGGCAGTATTCTAACAAGAATTGGACTCCTCGTAATAGATTCGACTCACATTTGTATGAAAACGTGTGATTTAAAAACACTGGTCGAAGTATACGAAGTAAATTTGAGTTCATTTCAGCAGAAAACCAATGTAAGAATTTCTACCAAATTACCTAACTCTTCCTTGGTTACGATGTTAATTCTGTCACAATGCATATATGCAGTAACTTTCAAGATCAATCTAATAGCTCGGTCGAAAGTTTCAAGGTCTCATGAGAGTCTCAGACAATTTCTAAAGATATTCCTGAACTGCAAGGACTTTTAATCCGATGCAGACTATGTTGCTGAAGGATCGATTCCAATAATACTCCTGATATGCTGACACATGAGGTCCTTCGTGTGGAACGTTGCAAGTAACAGGCCGATTGGACAGCGCAAGAAACATGCGCAAGGATAGAATGGTCCTCGTTTCGCAATTTCCTGCTCCAAGCAATTGTAGAAGTGCAGAAGCTTGGTAAAAAACGGCTCTATACTAATACTAATTTCGGAGTATTCTCCCTAGCTGAAGTCTATTCCATTATCGGACAAGGCCTGAGCTTACTGCTTCCGAGAAAGCAGTTACTTTTCTCACTTGAGAAAAGGCTAACATTCAGGGGATAAATAGTTTATTGACAGCAGCACTGCGCTCGAAATGTAATGAGTTCGAAGCAATGAAGGCGTAAGCAAAGGGCGCAAAAAGAAAAGGAAATGTTGTAACACGAGTTAGGAGTTAGTTTCACAGCCTTAGTGAAGAACTGCGCCCTGATGGGAGCGGCTACGTTTATATGGAAATAAAGGTCAAGCGCCATCTACCCTCAATCTTTTCCCAGTGCAGATGAGGCACATGAAGTTCACAAATTTAGTCTTTAGCATTTGCTTTTCCTATTATACAGAACTTTATAGCTTTGGTAACCTAACATTAGAGAACGCCAGCCTACTTCCACTTCTCATCGTTTCAGCAATGAAAGTGTTCATCTTTTACAAGAACAAATGATAAAGAGGCAGAATTGTGATTACTAACACTGCAGTATAAATACGAGATAATAACCTCAGAAACAAAATGTACACTGAATAAAGCCTCGTCTAGGTTTTCCAAAATGGTCATAAAACGAAGAAATAATTGAGGAAATATGTTTAACCCTCATAAGTTTATTTAGGTCTATAATAGGTCTCAAAGTTACCTCGTAAAGCAGTGCGCGACAATCCTGACGGGGACATCCCTGTAGCTTTCTCAAGTAAGCAAGACGTAGCCGTTGAGTTAGTTCTGGATGCCCGATGGGAAGATACCTCCTGCAAACTCCGCGTGAGAAACATAATAATGAGAAGAAGGAAAACGAATGAAAAGTCTAAACAGAAAAGGAATCACCAAAACGGCGCAACAAGGAGGCACAGTTTCAGACAATCGTGTCGGGACCACATTGCGAAATCAGCCTCGCCCTTTAAACTGATTCTTGTTCTGACATGTGTGTTGTGTGCAGGAAGCTTTCATCGTCCATCTGGCAACACCTGAACGTTGATCTCAAAGAGAAATTATGCGAATCAACAGCACGTTTCTAGCTTCTAGCTTCTTTGAAAAACTGTTTGGGATCGAGACCAGTGCAGGTATTGATCGAATGTCGACAATTCCTCAAGCGTTTGTCTGGTACTATTCAACTTTACTGGCCCCAAGATCTTCAAAACAA
>KN726812.1:0-14958 GCA_000816745.1 Ancylostoma duodenale
CGAGGAATTGGTGACTTACACTCCCACTTCAGGACGGATGCGCCCTCTACGAGGCCGTAGCCGTAATATTCATCGCTCAAATAAACAGCGTTCAGTTGAGGTTCGATGAAATCATCACTGTCAGGTCAGTACATCTTAGCTTCTAGAGCCGATCTCTTCATTAGAGCGTTAAAGCTGACCTAGTTGCTTTAGCGTCACTGCTACTATAGCATCGCTCGGCCTGAATGCTGTTCCAGCAGGATTGGTTTCCATACTTCTGATACTGAGCACAGTTGGACTACCAGTAACAGAAGTGCCACTACTGTTTGCTGTTGATTGGATGTTGTAAGCATCACGTGGCTTCCTTGGTTTATAAAAACTCAAGACCAATGCCAAAATTTTAATTTCCGAATATTTTTCCTCCTTTCAGAGACAGAATAAGAACCTCGTTAAACGTGTTCGGCGATGGATTTGCAGCAAGTGTTGTGGAAACGGCTCTGAAGGTAGGTGATCCGGGTGATTTTAGTTGTTTTTCAAAGCTGGACACAACGGCCTTCTCGAATTTCAGAAGCAGTTGAAACGATCCTCAGTAGATGCTCAAGAAAACATTCGATCTCGTGGCAGTGTAGCCTGAATAAATATGACTTTTTCTGATATTTCCTTCCTCTTCCTAACATAGAGAGCTCTAAATGCTTACAAATGATCCCAGTGGTGTATGTAGTTAACAAATCGATAGATTTCCTTGACCATAGGTGCCTTAACTACGGCTTCGTTTTTATAATATAGAAAGAGGACGATGTCTCGCGAGTAGAAACAGATCTTTGTCGGATATTATACAGGTGTATGTCTCGAAGGGTCGAACAAGAAAAAAATTTGTCAACAAGTCCAAGATTAGTAGAAGACCGAAGAGAGCGCCCTACGACTGTTAAACTATGCGGTCTTTTATCGATATGTAATCGAACCATGTACATACTTCCCCACCAAGATGCGGAAAACTTGAAATTAGCTCGTTTTTCTACAAAGATTTTGCATAGAAGTTTGCTTTATGAAGAGATTGAATCTGTACGTTACTCATCAAATTTCATTTCTTTTTCATTTCTCACTTTCCTTTCCTCCTAGCTTCTCGGTAATCTCCCCCTTTGTCAATTCATTTATTAGTTCGTTCTCATTCGATTTACTACCTAATCTTTAGCATGAAATCCTAATATTTACTCAGATACGATAAATCGAGTGAAGGGCAAAATGAGGCAAATGTGGGCGGAGCTGTTCTTATGATTGGAGCATTCAAAGGAGGTGTCAATCGAAAAAAAGAAATAAGCAGCCCGGTTTGCCTCATCATGATCCACACCCAAACATTTCTACTACTATTTTACATCCAGTTTACCGCCCTGCCTTACTGCTGTGTGATCTCGTCCGGCTACCTTGTTCAAGAATGAGATTAAAACTTTTCTCCACTTCTTTCCTCCAATCGTCTCATAACACATGAGAGGAAGTGTGTTCGCGAGAAGTTCCTCTGGAACTTTTCTGATGTTCTGTGAAATGTATTAATCCTTTCCTTCGAGTGGTACGAGACGACCCAGAGGACCCAGCAGAGATATATACGTATGGCAGTTTTGTGACCTTGAAGGCATCTCCTGGGAACGTACTACTGGAGAGGACATGATTGAGGAAGAGTTTAATAATGTAATTCATAAGCATTATATTTACAGAATGGGGAATAAGAACGTAAAAGTACGCATAGTGGTGGATTTTCCCCTACATTTAGCAGCGTCTTGTTCGACTACGGACATTATGGACATTGTATTATGGACATTTATCTACTCGCCTATCAATTCCTAAAAGTGAGCTCCTATTTCATAGGAAGATGTCGAAGGCTATGATCCTCGATACGTGGAGTAACCGTATGGACTGAGTGTGAGTGGAACGTGATAGTGCTGGCTTGCATCCGCAATGTGGAACATAACCTTAACATTCATTGTATCTAATAAATGCTTGATTTATTTTATAAAATAATGAAATGAAATAATAATGCCTACCTCAACATATGGGAAAAATGTGGTGGTGTTCAGCTTTGCGTAGTAGTCACCGGTCAGAAACTTTAACTTATAGTTAGCGACTTTTAATTGTACGTTCGGTGACACCCAAGGCACGCGACCATTTGAAGTAGTTGAGCTGGAACAATGAATCCTCCAAAAATAGTTCTTTATCTTTGTACTTTAGATTTTTGCAATAACTAATGCAATTGATAGCTGATAAGCTGCTAAAATGAGTTAGGACACCTTCGAAAAACATTTGGCTGTTTCCTCAAAAGTTCAGAAATGCAAAATGGCTTGACGCTAAGCGTCTGGTGTGTTCGGTGTCCGTGGACAAAAAAAAAATTCGCTGAGATCGCGCACTGAAGGCACAGAGCCCTTCGTTTCTCGATGTGACGGGGTCTAGTAATAAATATGTGACTACAACTATCTAAATGTTTTTCATAATGTAATAAATGTGAATAGAGTAGACTATTAGTGTAGAAAAGTGTTAACAAAGCATCAACTTCTATGTATGTGTAAAAAATGACCAGGAAAAAAGCCATATATTTGAGCATCAACCTGAAATTTTAGGCCTTAACCGACCTATTTCCTATGAGTTCCCAGCCGTTGTTGCTCTCGACGTAGGCGAGAATCGTCACACCTTCGGCTGGCTGACCTCGGGCGATGTCGAGCACATGCGACGAGATGGAATTCGGCGGCGGTTGAAGGCTGGCGGAGATGATGAAGCAAAGGAACACGAACAACGAATATCGCTCTTCTGCATAAATGGGAGCAAATAAGAATGAGACGGCAACAATCGCGACGCACGTGTATTTTAGGCGCTCTGCAAAATTCGTCGCTCAATCGCTGATTTGTACTAGTTAGATTAGGAGACTTACTAGATTTAGTTGCAAACCAAGGCATTGTCTGTGTAGTAGCTGTGGTGACTGTGTTTTGCTAACGAGTTTGCTTAAATACTGGGAACGTTGCCTAGGAAACAACAAAGGGCAAATGTTTATTAACATCGTTACAAATAAATGATCAGTACACATCATCGTTGTACGTTGTCCTTGGGCGAGGTTGTACGAACTGAAAACGAATAGCTATCAAAGATCATAACGAATTGTAGGTGAGAACTTCAAACAAAAGCAGATTGTTAAGAAAAAAGGAGACTATCTGCAAGTCTTCTCATGAATATTAGAATGTTTGATCTTTGAGAGGGCACAGTAAAGCGCGAGAAGAAGTATTGACGACATAAAATTCAAAAAAGTACTATTCTAATGTAACTGCATCAATATAAGAAGGCTTCGTTGCTAGCACAACAATGTCTTCTATTAATTTACTGCGGATTTGATTATTTTCATTGAAGTAATCCCACGCTGAGAGAACGGCTTGAGAAAAACAATACCAAGGCAGCATATAACAAATGCATGCGTGCGTCAGACGCAGGTGAGACGCATGAGGGACAACTCCCGGATGTTGACCATGTATCCTGTATGAGTTGGCCTGCGTACACCCTTGAAAGATTTTACACCAGTGTGGATCTTGACCATTGCTCCTTTCGCACTCACATGGTCAAACAGCCTGGTGGGGATGCGCAAGGGGATAGTTCTGGGTAGTTTACTTAGCCGAGCAAAGGATCCCAAAGAGCCTTATTTAGCTTGTTTTATGTACTACGTTTTATGCAGTAAGTTTCCTTCAAAGCCTGATAGAGGATCAGGAGCGCAGCGTTTGGCGAAACACTGGAAGAGGCTTTAACTACCCAGATCATGCTTGGAAATCTACAAAAGATAACTTTCGCTTGGCTGCCATCGCTTGAGACGGATGGTAGCTTAACCGCGGCTCATCTACATCGGTCATGTTAGCATGTGCGCCACGTTGGATCCGTGATATCACAGGTCTTGTTAGCAGGAAAAGTTTTGGGATGGAACCAGAAATATGCATGTCTTCCAAAGATTCGGCTACAACTTGGAGTGAAGAAAAACTACATTTCGATGTGTGATGATGCCATTCTTGCATGATTTTTTTGAGCATTTCTCTGAAAAATTTGAAGGAAAAGATGAGTTTTCGAAAAAAAAAATAGAGTTCCTCACAGATATGTAGACCATGGCGGTAATCATCTGTTTTCGTAGTCATTTTCCTATTACGAAGCTTAGTTCTTCATTGAACTGCACTCTTCTTGCATTATAGTGCTCTTTTCCCTCTGTTCTTTACATTTCACTTGTTGTTTACGTTTTTTAAACTCACAGCATTCATTTCTCAATTATGTTGTTTTTGTGCTACTTCTTTTTCGACCTTTCCAGGACTTGTTTTTTTCCACTCCTTAAAAGGTATGCATGGACTAATTTCCCTTTTCGCTCGATTTTTTTCGCTCAAAAAGCTGCAAAAACAGAGGACTATCAAAAAGCGTCAAGTAAATACGGTGATTTCATCGTTACCGACTTTGGCTGGTTCAACCCGACCTCTTTGCTCTCTCTCTCTCTCTCTTCCTCTTTCTCTCTCTCTCCCTCTCTCTCTCCCTGTCTGTCTCTCTATCAGGAAACTCGTAGCGTCCACTAACCATTTCTTTGTTTCTTAGTGATTTTTGGCGGTATTGACCTTTACCCTGACGCTCGATATCGTTGAAAACCCGATTACATTGATATGGTTTTGAAGTAAAATTTACCCGTGGCACTTGATGTCCATATCGCAGACGTAAGAACTTGTGATAGTTGAAGATGAATATGATGAAGAAGAGGCAGGCAAAGAACGAGAAGAGGAGTAGACCCATAATAGGGCATAGTATCGCTTCCTCGTAGTCGTTGGTCTGGTAATTCTTTGACGAGTCAAGAACTCGACCCAGCATTGCTCCTGAAGCAAAGATTTAGTACGCTTTCCAATAGTAAGAATTCTTCCACGAGTTTTATTTTACAAATGTTGTTAAATATCAGAAAAACTGTGGTGAAATAATTTACAAACCAAATAAACGCTACAAAAAAAACAGAACTTGCCGAATGCTAACAGATTCATCAAACATCCGAGAACCAATGCTGTGAAGTTGGGTATGACAAATACAGGCCGGTAGTATTTAAATGACAATGTCAGAATAAGGATTGAGAACAGCCAGTACGTTCCGAATCCAACATACCTAGAAAAAACAGCACAGGTTTGCGATGAAGCCAATAGGAGAAACATGGACGGTGTAAGCAATTGCATATATTCCCAGAAATTGCTTAAAAAAACAGAGCCTTTGGTACATGATATACTGTGTTATTGATATGGTAAACCTGCATGGAATTTTACTGTAATAAAGTGTTGCTTTGCAATGATTTTGTTTATTCTAGATGAATTAAGGAGGTGAATGTTTCATGGTTTTCCCATTTTTGCACGATTTGTGACACTTTTTCTATCGCTTCCTCATTAGAACCAGCATCAACCGTAGCGCTCTCCAGCTTCCGAGAAAGATCCAGAGCAACGCATGAAAATTAGCATTTTCCATCTTTATTACTTTTGAATTTTGAATCATCACAAGATGTCCCTACGCCTTATATCGAAGTTCGAGATTCTATTGCAGTCCAGTATCTCACTGGATCCATGGAAAATGCGACCTTTCATCGACTGAGGTGTTATTCCATGTACCTATTCTCAAAAATGCTGACGGCAGATTTCACTGATCCCTTTTTGCCGATTGTTTTACAAAACTTGGGTCGAGCCTCCGTGGGTATAATAAAATAACTCGGCTTATACTAACGCATAAGTACGTCATTCCTTCGACATAGGTACGCACTCATTAAATGGTACGAAAAGAAGTTACGAACCATGCCATAACCAACTCAAGAATCGCTTCGGACCATCGACCAGGTGCTGTTTTCAGAGGAGTTCCCTAAAATACGATTCTATGCAAGTCAGAATCAGGAAACCATTTTTTTCCGGAAACTTTTTTTCAAGAATCTAAAACATCTTGTTTGATACCGCCTTCTCCGCCGCAGCCTTCTCTGTAGCGTTTATAGGTCCACGCGGTTCGTAGCTTTCCCACACTCGATACCGTGCCAGCACCATGCCAGTTGATGAAAGAGTAAGCACAAGTAGGATCAGCTGAAATAACAAACAACATAGCATTCTGAGGCAACTGCAGTTCATTTCAGTCATTTTAGCAGTTTAAATGAGGTGAACGCTTAGGTACCTGTAAACTGGTCACAACGCCAGCACCGGTCACTGCATGGCATCCACATAGTCGATCGCTCATCTATCTGGAGGTTGAAAAAGTGAAAAAAATCGTTCAAAAATAAGATGCAATAAAGAAAAGATAAAAATGGAAGCAGTACACTCAAAAATGAGGACCTGCTGTCATAGAGATGTTTCACTGGGCCCGAGGTGCTCCCTTGGTTACAGGCGAGAGCAACTTCCATTATTTACGACTGCTGTGTTTGAGGAGAACGGGAACGCCAAAGGTGGAACATTGTTAGAATATTGAATGAGATTTCCAAGGAATTTCCACCTGTGATATGAGCGAAAACGTTCAGCTGCATCACATCTACCAGAAACTTCACGTACTCGTATTATTTGATGAGCCTATTCAACAATATTCAATGACATTTTCTTCTAAATTGACTCATGTTCAAGATTTTTGGTGCTATCGAGCCGGCAGTTATTTCAATAGGTTTTTTTCCCTTTGAGAGTGCTCGTTGTTCATTGTTTGTTTTCGTTACTCAGGAGGAGATTGCCCTAGTTTCTAATTGCTCAATAGTTGAGATTATTTTCTCAGAGGCACAAGGAAAATGAGCGAGAAAAAGCGGCTAACTGCCGAAAACGGCTTTACAATGCACGTAGTCCCCAGTGAAACATGGATATGTGTATTTTTAAATATTTCATCTCTATATCGCAAAGGAACGATTAACATCGACGCGTGCTTGCGTGGAGTTCAAAAGTAGGCCTAATATCTCCAGTAGATGTCCAGCTTGATGTTATACACTTCAATCTGCTCTTGAGCTTCACAATGTGGAGATGAAGGCGAATTGCCGAAGATATCGGAGGACGACCCACGCCAGCCGACGGCGTGCTGGGTCGGAGTCTTTTCTCCACATAGCTCGCATAAGGTTGGAGCTGATGGAAGGTTGGCCGACCGCTCAGCTTGGCGGCATAGGGAAGACTCGATATATGTATCTGATTACTGGAAAAGGAGATGACTACGTACATGAATTTATTCCCTACCGAGATGGAAAATTAGAAGATTACATTCGTTTTTCTAACAATAATCCTCTTAGATAAATCCTCCCATATAAGTCCTTATAGTGCAGCAAAATTTACTAGAGCGCAGGCGTGATGGGCAGCACGTGATCGAATGCTTTCATCATGAGGCTCAATTATAGGCAGTGTTCGCGAGGATGCGAAGCCGACGGGACGTTCGCCCATGTTTAGCCATAAGTGCAGAGACGTAGTGGAAGTCGGGGTGGGACTCGCCTTCGTATGGTTCCGTTCGTTACGATGACGATGGATACAGCCGCCAATGATAAAAGCGAGAGATTAGAAAGTGATGGATTCCGCGGTTGGACCAACGTCCTCCTCTGGCACTCCCGTAGCCTATGGGTGAGACGGCGTTTACGAGGTTTTCAGGGCGCATAATACAAGGAGCTGCCACTTCCCTCTCGTTCTGTGCGAAGACTTAGGGGTGTGTAACAGGTAAAGACTTTGCCATTGTAGCGATATGGATAAATCCGTGAGAGGTTCAATGGTATCGGCAACAACAATAGTATCGAGCAAAATTTCACGCCATAAATGTAGTGCCAAACCCCTTCTTTCGCCAGATGTGTCGCCACGGAATTCCAGTGAACCACCGCTATGATATGATATATATGATAATCTTTTTGTTGTTTTGCTCGACGATTGTGGCAAATACGTCAGTTTACTCTATGCTATGGTATCATGTTGTGGAAAGATACAGAGTAAGACTCATTTCTTAGGACAATGGGCTGCGAAGCGCTACATTCACATCTTCTTCTCGGATTAATGGTCACCTTAGCTGGTTCTACTGGAGCTGATGACCTTTCGATTTCTTCACATCGTCTCTTTCAGATTATTCATGCTGTTATAGTTATGTACCTATTCTCCTCCAAAATGTTCTTCATATTTCCGAAAAAATCTACGTCTAATACCACGGTCTACGTGGCTCTTGGAAAGGAAGAGTACGATCTGAATGGGGTAAAGGTGGGGAAGATTACCACGTGGAAGATTTGTCGTGATGATCAATGCAGTAGAAGTGTCGAGTGCTTGCGAAGGATAAATTTAGTAGAAATGTGGCTTCAGCGTTTTGGAGTTGGTTGTTTTAGTAACAATCAAAATCATCGGTGGAATTGTGCAAAGAATTCTTCTGTGTAGGAGCCCCTAGGAAAGCTATGTATAGATGAGGACAATTCTCTATAAAAAAAAACTATTCATTTCAGGTGATTATCGGCATCATTGTGCATTGCCTCTGCTTTATAAGTCTTCTTGGGTCGCTATTAGCGAATAATGTGAAGACACTGACACGGAAACTTCCACCGGTTGTTGTGCGTTTTCCTACCTCAATTTCAGGTTAGTCATTAGGTGGTGAGTTTTCTCAGATTTCAGATCACTATAACACTTGTCTTCTCACTCGTAATCAACATCGCTGGAGCGTTTTGCTTGTGGTTCCACAATGCACCACACCATCCAGGAGGAGTTTCGAGGACTGTGCGAGGAAGTGCGGTGAGTTTTCCAACATGGTGAAAGTTTCAGACCGGTTAGCGAACAGTCTTAGAGTGATGTGAAACCATTATCTCTAAGCGTAATGGTTTCACACCACTCTCTGCAAGGCAAAAAGCGGCATCCGAGAGCCCCAAGAACAAGTTGTCGGCCCAGATTCGCCGAAAAACAACTTGCAAAAAAGCTTTTCACCCATTGGCGACCGCGCGCATTTTCGCGTCTGGCGCGTGGGACTAAAGCCTCTTTCAAGAGCGCCGCGCCCTCATGGTTCCACGCTCTTACGACAAGAAAAGTGGGACCAAAATCGATAGTTTTGCGGAAATATTTTGGGATAATGTTCTAAAAGGCTACTATTATCAAATGAGGGCAAATCTGAAAGGCTCTCACTTCCTCTAAGGTCGAAAGAAGTTCGCAAAAGGTATTGTGAAGGCCATGAGGGAGTGTCCTGGGAGTATGCACTCCCATATGGCTCTAGCTTTTCGAATAAAGAAGCAGTATATGTAACGAAAGTGATTCTGTACACGAAATGTCGCCTTTGCACATGTTATTCCCATCCACAACACAAGGAATTTATTACAATCGTCCTCGATTTCAGAATCTCTTCCTTCTCGTGATATTTTCTACAGTAAAACAAAAGTTTCTTAAACCACAAATATCTGAGACATTGTTCCGAGGATTTGTGCTCGTTTCATATGGATACGAGTTTGGCCGTCCGGCTGACGCCGGACTTCCACACTTCTACTGATGCTTGCTTCGCTCGCATTCTTCACAGCTCCAGGAGCTGAGAATTATTGGATGCGACCGATGTTGTGCAAATGATCTAATGAAATGATTTATGTTTACCAGGCAGTTGTGGAAATTGAAGTATTAAAGATCTACCGGTGTATATGAACACAATGAAGAGGGCAGTCAACTCAGACACGAATGGAATTGGAGAGGGGAAAGTGGAAGAGAACAACTTACATCCAGGCTGTTAGTGGAAAATGTAGGAAAGAAGGTCAAAACTAGTATTGACATATCCCTAATCCAGAAACGGACCCGCACCGCGGTTTTTTTCTGCTTTTGAATGACGGCGCACCATTACCATGGCATTGAAGCCCTCTGTGGCCCTCACCACTTGGTGCGCCAGCGCGTCCTTATCATAGTGGTGGACCCGTCTCCTCCCAGATTGGACGCCGGCGCTCCGTTAACAGAGTGGTGGACCGTCTCCTCCCACTTTCTGCGTCGGCGCATCCTTATCACAACGGTGGATCCGTCTCCCCCCAGCTTAGACGCCAACACATCGTTACCAGAGTGGTGGACCGTCTCCCCCCCCCACTTTCGGCGCTGGCGCACCCTTATCACAGTGGAGGACCCGTCTCTCCCCAGTTTGGACGCCGGCGCGCCGTTATCACAGCGGTGGACCCGTCTCCCCCCACTTTGGTCGCCGCCGCACCCTTATCACAGCGGTAGACACGTCTCCCCCCACTTTGGTCGCTGGCGCACCCTTTTCACACCATTGGATCAGTCTCCAGGCGTTTCCCCACTTTAGGACGCCGGCGCACCCTTATCACACTGTTGGACTCATTGTAGAACATTTTCTTTACTCTAGGTATCGCCCCCTGAATTTCAATTTCACACAAATTGACACACTCACGTGACAGACAGACTAAGCGCTTTATTATAAGTCATGATACAACAAAATAGCTCAGAAATGAGGTCTAGTAGTTGATAGCAAAGGCGCGGCTCACCGGTGAGCCGCGCGGTCCTACGCAACCAAAAAAGCGCGGCTCACCGGTGAGCCACGCGGTCGTCAATATGTTAACTAGCGAATCGTTGTCGACACGTTTGACGTCATCATGCAAACTAAACCAAGTTGGCGACAAGCTTTTCTCCCGACAACTTGTCAACAAGGAGAGAAAAGCAAGTTATCGACAATGATTCGTCAAAATCAACTTGTCAGCAAGCTTTGGGCGGACAACTTGTCGGCAAGGAAGTGCGAAAGCAAGATGTCGACAAGCCTTTAGGACAGCAAGTTTCAGATGGGATCAGAAACTTGCTGTCCAAATGCTTGTCGACAAGTTGGTTCTGGGGTTCTGAGATTGGTAGGTGACTCGACTTTTGATAGACCTTGACCATCTACTTTGAAGACATACATTTGACGGAATTCGTTTGCCTGGGTAGTTGCCAAACCCGTCAGCGAGTTACCTAACGAACCTCGCCAAATGTGTCACCATCGGATATAACAGTAGATGATTTCCTTCACTGTAGTTACAGTACCCATCAAAATTATATAGCCTTTTGGGCGAAAAGGGAGTTGGGGGGGGGCCACTTGGTATAAGTCAATAAAATGACCTGTCCTGCACGTTCTGACTTGTTAGCTGACACGTCCAGAATGCTCTGACTTGTTAGTACACCTAACGTACATTAGTTACCTAATGTGCAAACAAGTCAGAACGTGTAGGACGGTCATTTTATCGACTTATACCAAGTGTCCCCCCCTCCCAACTCCATTTTACCCGCCTTTTGAATTTTCCTCCGTAATTTTTGGTGCAGTAAAGCTTTGCATGGAAAGAAAGGAACTTTTTGTGAGATGGACTTCTGGGTGTATTGTGATCGACTTAACATCGTAACCAAGGAAGAGTATCAATGATCTGGAGGCACACGTTTTCATCCCAATATAAGCCGAAACTATTAGAAGGAGTCCAATTCTTTCTAAAATGCTGCCCATAAAAGCGCTATTGTGATTTTCTGTAGGTGCTGCGAAATTCCAGATTTTGACCTTGTGAATAGCAATTTTGTCTAAAAGAAACTAGCTGACAAAATGGTACGATGTTATACCTTTTCTATTACATGTAAGTGCCTACAACATCCATAAGAATATGAGCTCTGAAGCTTCACTCTGAATGAAGTTATGAGAGAAATGGAGAAGAGTTCAAAAGGCTATATAATTTTGGCGGGTGCTGTATATGTGGACCACATTTTATCTTATCTCTTGAAATTACGGTAAGACCGTTCATTAGTCGTTCTGAACTTTTCATTTCTTGGTTTTAGCGGGTGTAGAGAGATGATTCTAACTTCGTGAAGTCTTTTCTGTGCAATAATGTGTGAGGAAACAATGAAATGATCGAAGTCCCCGCGAAACCAACGGGGTGAAGGGGTTTTCGTATTGACGACATTTTATATGAGATCATGCATTTGACGAGAGAGGAAGCAGGAGTTTTGAGAATAGGTCAAAAAATTTAGGAAATTTCGACGGTCGCAAATTCTCAAGATCTTTAAGATTAGTCCATTGCCTCCTTTCTTATTTTCATCAGCACTTAGCGCTGATTTTGAAGGAGTTATTGGAAATACACTTTCCGCTCCTCACTTTTTTTACTCAGCAAACCATTCCTGACAATTTCAAGCAACCGAACCCTCAACAGATCCTCTCCTCAATAACCTTGGTCGTTACATTGGGAATCTCCGTGCTCTTCTGCATACACCCTCCACCACATGACTCGTTGAGGGCCACGCCAAGCGCCGAAGCACTTGGCCAGGACGTCGGGTAAGTGAATCGAAGGCGGCGCTCATGTTGTAGAGTATATTCCTTTCATGTTTCAGTGGAGCTAGGGAGAAGAAGGAAAGCAAGGACAAGAAAATGTCCTGGTTTAGGCGTAAAGAAGTTTCTGCAGAGCCAACTCCAATGGATGTGGTAGATATTTCCTCTTATACAATAAAATAATCGTGTCAGAAATCATTGTTGCACTCTTTCAGCCAGGCGATGTCCCAGCTCCAGCACCTCCACCACCAGCTCCTGCACTTCTGCCTGCACCACCTCCACCACCACCGCCACCACCACCGCCACTACCACCACCACCACCTCAGCCTCTCCCGCCCCCACAGGAGAAGAAACCGACCGATGGAGAAGGTCTCTATGAGAATCTGGAAGTTCCTCCTGGTGGGGTGCCTCTACCACCACCGCCACCACCGTAGCAGGTTACTTTTTGCCTATGCATTGAGAAATTTGTTTCAGTAGGCAGAGGAAAAACATTCATTTTCAGAATAAAGACAGGGAGGAATAGCAGCATGGAATGAATCTATTTGTACTGCAGTAAAAGCTACATTCTATCAATGTATAATCGTTATTGAAATAAAGTAAAATTTTTCTGAGATGTGTGTCTCCTCTGCCTCTACTCTAAGGAAGGCGTCTCGTTTGCTCTTGGAAATCAGTTAGAATAAATATTAGAACAAATATGATAAGAACTTTTGTGAAATTACAATACTTCAGCAGCTCGTCCTCTAATAATCTCTGATTATGTGGAGTAATTTATGGATATATGACGCCGCCAACTAATTTGTTCTCGTAAAAATGCAAAGTAGAGAATGAATGGCAGAATCCGAACGCTTCGGTTCTGCCACTATTTCATTTTCACTGTGCCATACCCCGAACGGTCCGGATTGTGGACATTCATTCCCAACTTGCATTTTTACGCGGACAAATTAGTTGGCAGCGTCATATATGGTGACTTTCGTTTGCGTCTCTGGTGCTTTTCTTAGGAACATGTGAGTGCGTTACAGTTGATGCTTGAACAAATGAGGAAACGGTCTCCCTTGAAGTGGTATTACGAGCAGCCCGTCCCTTTCCACTATTGAGGACCTTCATGTGTGCATGACTCTAAAAGGAGAAAAATGCGTGTTTCTGACGTCACACAACTGCATTGCTATTTAAAATTCTCGGTTGTGCCTCGTACTTCACTAGTCAGCAAAAAGCGCACGCATTTCCATTGACGCTCACCGTACTTGATGATAAAATTCTCAAATATGGCGAATCTACATAAATAACATAGTCACTGATTTGCAGAGTCGTTTTCGTTTTCATGATTTTCATCGCTTTCCGAAGCTCACAGAGTGAGCGAGAGAGCTTGTGCGATTTTCATGATCAGGGCAACAAACAACCTCCTTTAGTTAGTTTTCTATGCAAAAATTTCTAAAGAAAAACGATCCGATAGAAAGGCATTTTTCATAACCCTGTTGCATCTTTTGTTTAAAATTGCTCTTCTTCAGGAAAAAAGGGAGAAAGAGCACAATACGAGCTCAAAGAAGAAAAAACGAGAATGGTTGACATGCACAGCAATGAACCGTCCTATTAAAAACAACAAAACCACAGAAGCCGTTGGATAGAAAACCAAACTTCTTGGGTTGGAGACACTCTCAATCTTCTGCAAATAAAAAGAAACAATGTGAGAATGCCGAATTAAATCAATTTTGACCAAAAGATAGGCCTGAATGCGGCTCTCAGACGCTCGAGGCGGCTCTCAGACGCTACCTCCGCGCCGCCCGCGCCGCCCCCGCGCCAGGAACTCCGCGAGCAGCCTTATTCATATTCTTATTCTTAGTCTTAGTCTTATTCTTGGTCTTATTCTTATTCTTTTCCAGTTGCTTGATGTTAAAACTGGCACGTCAAACCGTGCAGGCTTCAAGCTCAGAATATTGGATATGAAAACTCAGTTCACGCCATGGTAATCTTCATGTACGAACTGCCTTCAAGGCCCAACTAACTGGTGTAACTAAAGAACATTTCATGCGCAGATATCTATTCGCTGATTTTATCAACGCATTTCCAAGGATTTGATGTGCCCACGTCTTTATTCATGTTCAGCATGCTAGATTATTTATTCCATTATGGACATTTTTACACCACGCAGAAGAGAAAACGCAAGAATAATTGATAAGTCAATAACCACGCCGTACCAAGTGGCCGTCAGATTCGTGATCAGCGTGCTGAAAAACACCTGCGGGTACGCTTCCGCCGCGACAGCAGCACAAATTGCGGAAAACCAATAAAATCAATGAGTCAATAACCACGCTGTGCAAAGTGGCCATCAGATTCGTTATCAGCGTGGTGTAAAAACTCAGTATACCCATTTCGACACGGATTGGAGATAAACTCAGCAAAATCGATAAAATCGGTCAATAAAAAGATATCCGGATTGACACTATTCGGTGAACAGTGTTCCAGGCCCTCCGCCCTATTCGGATAGTGTCCCATGTTTGCGAGCACCCTTCCTCACCATATAAAATCCTATCGTTTGAATTTGGCCCCCAAGCGCACCGTGCAGATTTTTAAAAAAAAAATGTCGTAAGCGTTTCTATGTTTCATACATAGATGCTTCATCTTTATTCTTATTCTTAGTCTTATTCTTATTCTTTGTTCTTATGCTTTATTCTTACTCTTATTCTTATTCTTTATTCTTAGTCTTATTCTTAGTCTTGTTCATAGTCGTAGTCTTAGTCTTAGTCTTAG
>KN726812.1:15306-35003 GCA_000816745.1 Ancylostoma duodenale
CATTATTCTTAGTCCTAGTCTTAATCCTATTCTTATTCTTAGTCTTATTCTTATTCTTAGTCTTAGTCTCATTCTTAGTCTTATTCTTAGGTGGATGCTAAAACTGTACGTTCAAATGTACTGCACAGACAAGGCTATAACATCTTGCGCAGTAGTATTGTGCACTAATGGAGAACGTAATCGAGATCAGCATGGTCAAGTTCACATTATGAGGCACATTCCATTTTGAAGCGCCACAGACATTTGGTATCGTTCCCTTGTAAGAATAAGACTAAGAATAAGACTAAGAATAAGACTAAGAATGAGACTAAGAATAAGACTGAGAATAAGATTAGGAATAAGCCTAAGACTGAGACCAAGACTAAGGATAAGACTAAGAATAAGAATAAGACTAAGAATAAGACTAAAAATAAGACTAAGAATAAGACTATATTTTCTTGTTATTCTCGTTACTTCACTCATACCTTTCTAAAATGCTTCAGAGAACGTAAATAATTAATTATATTATAGATAGCCTGGTCACTAAACAAAAGAAAGAAACATTGCATTTGGATCATCCTCAGATACGCAAGGGAGGTCAACAGTAGGTCAAGCCGAGTTGCATGAAAGAGCCATCATAAAGGAGGAACGTTGTTGTGATGGGGATCACTGTGGGTTCAAGTTGTTCATAGGTTGATTGGTGCCACACGTAACGCCTTGATCTATGAGGGCGTCCCTAAGGAGCCCCCTCGACCACCGGACAGATCTTCGTCGTCAGGTCCGCCGCCTTGGCCACCGCCGTCGTCTACCGTCGCCGTCGCCTGTTCGCCTCGCTGACGCCGCCGCACCACCACTTACCCGCCACCTGTATTACCATCTATTGTGGTATTATTCTGTAAATGAAGCTTTTGTAGTTTACTCTACAAGAGCAGAAGAAAAGTGGGTGTCATCGATACATCATACAAAACAAACGTCAATAATTTTTCTCGTTATTCTTGTTACTTCACTCATACCTTTCTAAAATGCTTCAGAGCACCTAAATAATTATTTATATTATAGATAGAATAGAAGAGGAGATCCAAGAACTCCGGAAGACGGCATTGCGTGATGAAGATAAGACCGCAGAAGTTCCGGTAGCAAAAGTTGGCAACAAAATAGCTGGAGACCATGCTTCTGTCGATGAGAATCGCGTGGAAGTGGAAGTGCAGAGCCAGATGATTCTAAGAAATTGTGTCCAAAGTGTTTGAAGCGCCACTTGGATGTCTGCAGAAAAACGACAAGGTGCACTTATTGTCCTAATAATTCGCAAGCTCCCGAGCAGTCCGTCGCATTTCTCGTATTGTGGACTCCCTGCGCGACTGTTTCCAGTATAAGCGAGGCGAGAGGCTGGTCTTTGTTAGAGGCCACTTCAGGTGAGCTTCCCCAGGCAATGTGATGAAAGGTATTTCAGCTGTCTGGGTAAGAAATGCTGCGGATTCGTCTCCCCCTGAATTGTTTTGTTGACAGAACTTAAATATGTTTATCCTCTTTCGTTAGGGAAATAGGTTTTTGAAACGATTACTGCACGTGCAAAGCACATGAAAAAAATTCACGAAGAATCTTGAAATCGGAGCAAGTTGTGATCAACATGATTAGAGTCTCATAGAAAAAGAAACGCAGAATTCGCTGTCAGTCCATCCTCGTATACGGCCTATGGAATTTGAAAAATACATCTTTCCTACTTCCTGTCGTTCTGGCCCTCGGTCAGTCTAACTGGCTGTCCGTGTTAATCAAAACACTGCAGTTCTGAAGGATCGCCGGAATTTGTCCAGCAATCCAGTAATAATCTTAGACCTAATATTTCGAATCCTTGAAACGAGAGTAATTGACAAATATTCTTTCAGCAGTCCAGCTTCATACGTAGCAGAGAATTTGAAGAAAAAAAACATTATTCCAGAACCGCTTGCACATTTTTGGGTAAGGTCATAAAGATAATGAAGATGTATGTGAGCATATGGAGAATCGTAGCTGTCTTTCTTCCTCCCATTCATAATTCTCAAATTTTTGAAGAAGGGGTTACAATCGTTTAAAAAATTTATTTATTTGGTATAACGAAAGCGATTTGGAAAAGTTGTTTGTGATATTAAAAGCATTTACATGTCCTAGAGCAGCTGATTTTGTCAGGTTACAAGTTGAAGTGACAATAAATTTCGTACGTCATCGTTTTTGTCGCGATAATAATTTCCAGTCACATGTGTGCCCCGAACTCTGAGTACATAGTTTCCGTCCGTGCTTGTTTTCCTGTCCGACCAACAGCGCAGAATGAGAAGCAACACCTGACAATAAGAAGGTACATGAATTGTCGAGGAAAACCTTGTGGAAGGTAGTGTTTTTCAGTCAATATTATAGCCTGGGGAAAATCGTTGGGAACCGTGGGAATATCAACCTATACAGCACACAGAAGTCTATGCTCAATTTTCTTATTCTCCGTTTCAGCAGCGTCGCGATTAAAAATTACCCATGGAACTGAACTAACTTTTTTCCCACCTACTTCTTTTTTCTGTCCTGCTTTCTTGAGCGATACCAACCACAAGCTTTAAGAATAGAAAAAAGTAGGAATCAGAATACCGAAATAGTTTTCTGAGAAATTTGGCATTATCCGAGAATTCAACACTTCTCTAATGAGCGGCGGACTTCTTTTCATACTCCACTAGTGCTAACAGCGATTATAAAAAGACTTACTTCGCAAAGCTGCTAGGATGTGGTTCGTGTGGATCAGGCAAAAATGTACGGCGGAACCATGGACCGATAAGAATGTCGTTGTGGACGAACATGCCAAGGACGAGCAAGAAAAAACCGAGTATCTAAAATTTTTTTTGAAAAAATGCACTTCTGTTCTTCCTACTGTTTCTTGCCCTCCATTTCCTTTCGCTTTCTCGCTGACTCAAGATGAGCAATTATCCAATTCGCTCAGTGCTTCTGAACCAGTTATAGAGTCGCGTTCATGTTGCTTCAATTGCTAATGAATCCACATTGTTTCCGAGTTACCTGAACAACTTCGTCTGTCCAGACCTCATTCGGGGATCTTCTTTGAATGATCTCAGAGGAGATTTTCGCAGCCTATTCGGTTGTGCTGTCGTGTTGTGCAGTCCACCACACTAGCCTTTCCATTCCGTTTGGGTTCTGTTGTTCGAAACGTCTACTAGCTGGGACATCTGCTTTTCTCCACTGGTTTCTTCAGAAATTTCGCCTTCTATTTTAGCTTTCGTCGACGTTGGTTTTTAATGACAAATTTTCGATCTCACTTCGATCTCTTCTTTATCATTGATTATATGGCTGCAAGGTGCTCTTCTGGAACCGATAATTTTAAATTTGATTTGTGCAGTGAGGGGTTATTTTGGTTTCGCCAGTAGAAAATTATCAGTCATCAATGAAACTTGTTCAAAACTGTACAGAGGTAATTGTTTAGCATCCGATTTGTTAGTAACTGATGATTCGTCGTAAACTAACCTGATAAGGGATGAACTTTTCGTGAAACAGTGGTATGCTGGCACCCCAGATTAGAATTGTCCTAATACTGTCAATCACTGTTCGAGTGGTTGCTGTGAGTTCCTTGGTGACCGTTATAGCGGAGAAGTTGAAAAATGCAATACTGAACAGTTATAAAGTAATTTTACATAATAATAATAGCAGAGTAATATTTGTGTTTCTTTTTCATTCAAAAACAAGAAACTTCCCTTATGCGCACCTAATTATCATAGCAGCCAAAGAAACAGAGATCATCGGTTCCATGCAGATTTGCTTCCATGCAAAGATGACATCCTGAAAGGCTTCTTCATGATACTATGTGGCAAATATTGGAAGTGTTTCTGTGAAGCTAATTTTGCTCTGCTACAAGAACCTATATTTTAATTCCCTTTTATCACATAATGCTTCTCGTTTATGTTTGCTTTGGGAGGGCTAATTATTATGCTGCTGCACACCAGGTGGACCATAGGGCCCACAGTCACCGTTGCCATTTTGCTTAGTTTCTTGTACACCACGAATTCCCAACAATAAATTGGTGCGCTGGGAAGAACTCCTAATCGCAATAGTGCGAAATCGAAGAGTAAAGTCACACTTGTAACAGACTAAAAACATAACTACAAAACACACGCAACCCCCAACAGCGTAAAAAAGTGAAACCCTAACAAGAAACAGAATCAACTTCAATGGGCCGTCTTCAGCAGCAGCGACTCTCGCAATGATCAAGTTTTATCATTTTGGTGTGGAATAAAAAAATAATGAAACCGTTCTTTGTCCAGTGGTTAACCAATCAAGTGCAAGTCGTAGATGTGAGCAAAAGCACATTTTTTCAATCTCTTTGATGAACTCGCGCCTAAGTTGCAACTGGACAACGAATCCTGTGTAATAAGGGGCAACATTTCTGACAACACCGATATTTAGATCTTATTTATGCGCAACCTTCCTTCATTTTTGAGCTACACTAAGTAGTTTCTGCTTGGAAACGGTCATAATCAAAGGATCTCTCCCAAGAACCCGAAGAAATTTGTGAAAAATTAATATCTTAGCCAAATTTTACGTACCTCAAGGCGGCCTTCTGGGTTTGATGAGAACGTGGGTGGAACGTGAATATAATAAAGCGGTACCATACCAATGCCAAGAATGATCAATCCATATATACCTGGAAGGAGCTACCGTTATTATTATGATTTCTTTTCAAGCCGTCCTATTCAGCATTACCTTCGAGGCCTACAGCGAATAAGGGGTGCACATCATGCATATGCAAATATTTTTGTTCCAGCACAAGTTGCAGTGCCACTGCAATTTGCGCTACAACACAGAGAATATTGCCTGAAATTGAAGTAGATACAGGATGCACAATAGATGCACGCCTTAATGTGACATAAATTTTTAACTTTTTATGGGGAGACAGAACTTGTACTACTTTACTATTACACCTATCATGGCGCCTTCCTTCTTTTCCTCGGTTTCTTCACCAAATAGAAAGTCTGTCACTCCCACAATAACCAGTCCCAGAACCACGATAAGCATTCCTAGCCATTTGTAACCTTCTATCTGAGCATTGATTAAGAATATAGACAATAGTCCTGTGCATACTATAAGTGCTCCTGAAATAGAGTTGGAACTTTGGAAGTGGGTTGAAAACAGATAAATACACTGGAAGGCAATATACAGTACTGCTCATAGCATGTTGTGAACTGACGTTCGATTCCCGCTTCAACGCCCGCCCACGGTATGTCGACCAAAAATTCCTTAATCGACTGAACCAATCATGATTATGGCTTGTTACAAACAATTGTGGGAAATGTTTGTGTGAATAAACATAATTGGACGGTGAGCGATGGCGAGCTTTTGGAGCAACCGTTGATTTCCGAAATCCTGTGAGCAGTAATGTATGTAACAGCATCGCACCTTGTAACATTTGATAACTACTTGCAGTTGTAAGATTTAGTCCAACGTAGAGGATGCAGGTCGCTACAATGTCACAAACTGCTGGTAGCAAAAAGACAAACGGATTAAATTGCGGTATTATAGGCTCTTCTTCAGAATCACCTTAAAAGAAGGAATATAATGTCTGCAAGACAGTGCTTCTTCAATGTGAACGAAAATGATAATGCTAGGATGTAACGTACATCCGAAACGATCGGGCGGATAAGGCCGGTGGGAAATTTAGAGGCAGCGCAACTGCGACGCTGCCCGATTTGGCAGTTTGGAATAAAACTAATGAAGAAACTCAACGAATGGGAACATAGTGGTAGGAAAGGTGGTGAGGTGGTAGAAAGGAGCGTAAACATCAAAGGAAAACAACTACAACGATAACGATCGGATCGGTGTATGCTGTGAAGTCAGCCGCGGCGCCTCTAGATTTCCCACTGCCCTCATCAGCCCCATCGTTTCGGATGACCTACGAATATCTGAAAGACATGATGTATGATGATGTTTAATTCTCAATACCGAATTTCTGTTTAGATATTTCAAACTGCGAGAGGTGACGTTACAATCTAAAAAATCGTCAATGGTCATCGTACCAGAGCCTTTTCCTTTGTTCCTCTTGTATCTTCGGTAGAACATATGGATAAAGTAGGCACCCATACATAGTAACATGCCAAAAAACATAGCTGCTGCCTGACAGAAAAAAACACATTATTAGAATATACGGTATTTGCAAATAATATGCATTTGCTCGGATATTCGGATGGTGGTCCTTTTTCCTCTTTTCACACATAAGCGTAGATAATCACGCTCCAAACTTGAATTTAATTTTATTTTCATGTGTTGTTCTTCTAGTGAAATATTAGGTTGAGTTTCTCAGACAAATTGGTAGTGATGACTTCCAGAGAATATAATTTAGCAAAGAGCTAATGAAAATGAACGTGCTAGCTACCATTTGATAGAGTAGAGAAGGCCCTTCGAACTGCAGGCTGAAAAGAATACCGAGCTAGTTCTTTTCCTGCCACCAGGACATGCAATTTCAAGCGATGACCACTGCACTTTCGCAACGTCGTACTCTTTCGCCATCTATCTGGCCAAGATCCCGCAGATATCGATAGACGTCCGGAGGAAGTTTACAAGGAGCATGCTCCGCTAGAAGTACAGTCTACAATTGGCATTCGAAGTTCGCGTAGGGCGACTATTCCATCGAAGATGAAGACCGTTCGAGACGCCCGATGGAGTTGGATTTGAACTTGCTGCGGAGACAGGTAGAAGCCGATCCGAATCAAACCACTAGCGAACTGACAGTCTCACTTGAGGTGAGTCAAACCACAGTTGTTCGCGGATCGAAGTCAATTACAAGGTGCGAAAGCTCGCTCGATGAGTACCACATGCTCCGACGCAGTATGACATGGACAGCCGCTCTGATACGGCACTTTCTCTCCTCACGCTCAAGCGCGCCCACAGTTGGCTCGAGCACCTAGTCATTGCAGATGAGCAGTGGATTCTCTATTCTAACGTTCACCGACGTGCCTAATTGGTTGGTAAAGGTGCGGATGCAGAAGACGTCCCTAAACCCAACGTACACGCCAGGAAGGCTATGTTCTGCATCTGGCAAAGCATACATGCTGTCGAGTACTGAGAGCTGCTCGCCGAGGGATCCACAGTGACCGCGAACGTCTACACTGAGCAATTGAGGAATCTGAAGACGAATCTCGAAAATGCGCACCCGCAGCAGCACGAAGTCTACTTACGGCACGACAGCGCTCCGAGGCATATTGCAGGAACGACCAAGGCTGAACTGACTGAAGTTTGGCTGGACCATTAAACCACACCCACCGTATTCCTCAGACCTCACTCCCTCGGATCACCACCTTCTTCCCCATCTTCAACGTCATCTGGATGGTAAAGACTTCCAAACTCACGACGACATCAAATCGGTACTCGAGCAATTCTTCAAGGGCCAGTCCCCAGCGTTCTGAAGCAAGGGCATCCACTATCTGCCTAAGCGTTGGCAGAAGACCATCGATGCCAATGGGGCATACTTCAAATTATGCACAGTTGTCGTTTAAAAATTGGAAAGAAAATAAAAATGTTGTCAATTTGTCGGAGGACTTTCGACTCAACCTATTACAATAGCAACAATAGTATAATTACATTAAAATACATGTACTTAACGCACCGTTGAGTGCAAAAATAAGATAAAAATAAAAATAAAGTACTCCTTCAAAGAAAAAAGAACTTTCTACAATGCACACAGAAATGGACCATTTAATTTGCGTAATCATGGGCTGAGTAATGTAGTACGTTTTCCCCTCATTTGGTTTGGTCAGTTTACATGAACATTGTATTAGGTTGTTGCGAAATTAATTGCCGAAATGGACCCTTCAGTTCAAAGTGTTGTAACTCGGCTCAAACACAACTTTTTTGATCAGTTTAACAACCATTCAATTCGGCAGATCCTCCCCGACAATCCAATGAGGACTGCACCCCTCTACAGCAAAAACTGAGACCACAAGAACCTCTAGCTTACTGTAGATTGGGAAGACGATTCCAAGCCAAAGCTAATGCAAGATTGCCGCATACCTCCGACAAAAAGTGAGCGAGTTTAAAGTCATCAACCATAATCACCCGAAAATCGCGTTGGCACATCATTTGTTCGCGACTTCATAAAAATTCTCAGGAACAAGCTATCCAGAATGTTCATGTAGCATTTGAAAGAGAAAGAAAAATTCTACGAGAAGATTACATAAGCTCGGCTGAAATTGCTCAAATTGGGCAGAAGAGAAAGGTTTAGTTGAGCATACCCCGAAACGGCAATTATTTTCGCAACAACCTGATAGATGTTTATCTGGACTGACTGGATCAAATAAACTTATGTAGGTCCGACGGAGTTATCAATATACCGAAAGCTAAGCAATAAAGTTATCATACAGGAGTCCTCAAAAACCATCAAGTATTGGGTTGGGGAATAAGTTCGTTCGGTTTTTATCAACTTATTTTTTCACGGTGATACAAACTTAGCTTGACTAGCCATCATAGCCCATTTTGTAGCTCTTGATTTGCTCTTTGCAACCACTACAACCACACTTCTCGCTTTACCTTGCTTTCTACCGCGTGGAGTATGACCACTCAAGTCGAGAAAATTGAACCTTCCCGCAACCGACTACCGTTCGACTTCTATCGTGGATCAAATGTGGCTCAATTGGCTAAGGATAGCAATGACGTTTGGAGAGGAATCTCTACTGCCGAAAGAACAGCATAGAAGTGGTAAACCCACTTCAGACAGAGAAAATTTGGCTTCGACGTTGCTCCTTGTTCTAGTCCCCCAGTTTGTAGGAATTAAAGGCCATTATCCGCTAAAGTTGCTTTAGATGTAAGGAATAATCACTACTGATGCTAACTCTCAATGATGTGCAAGTTTAGCTAACGCATTCCATGCGAAACCCCGAAATGCTCGATATGACGTATTCGTCCACATTGGGTATGCTCGACTCCTCTGTACAAATTTCTCCAAAATGACTACAAAAAATTTGAGTGTAACACTGAAAACTTATAAGTGTACGGGATTTTCACTACCACCGACTCTACAGATTTAGTGCAGTCATAGGCAGCTTATTTTGTTCAGTTTCCTATTGATTTCATAACTTTATCCAAGAGTTGCGGTTGTTGGCTACAAATTGAGTCACCTCAAACAAAGAAATTTTTCATAAACTTAGAGCTAACAAGCTGCTCTGTCTCTGACAGCATTAATAGAAGAGAGAAGGAGCTATACAACTCATTTAATGTGGTTTACAACGTTCGTGGAAAGTGGTCGTTTCTATGCCTATGAAAAACCGAACGAACTTATTCCCCAACCCAATACAACTATCGTCGTTTTACAGTTGTGAATCATTACCAACTTATTACAAGTGACGCAGCAAATTTCAGAACCAAACATTTCTGTGGAGGCTGCCTCACGCATTGTCCTCACCGGTGTTTGGCTTATACTGCAAGTGAAGCGCATTTTTCCCTTACGGGAATTTTTCGTTCATATCTTTTTTTTTCTCTGAATTTCAATAACAATGACATTTAAGACTCAAAGCTTCGGCCTCCACTGCCTGAGAAATCTGCGCGTTCAATGCTACGGACTATACAATGCACTATTATCAGTGTTTAAGTGGAGCGGCTGTCCACCTGACTTTATCTGAATTTTCAAAGTCATTGACTCTTTTTGAAGAAATAAATTCAGGGACAATGGGAGCAACGAGACCTCGCTTGCGTCACGATGTTTTCAAATACTATACATGATTTTAGCTTCAATTGTTCTTTTTTTTTACCTAGAAAGGGTCACCATAGAATCGCAGGACAATAATTGAAAATCATATAAGGAAAGTATTGTGAGAATAAAAATGTGCTGATGTAATGTTATGTCATACCTGAAGGAAAGGATGATTAAAATGTACACCGTCAGCTTCTATGAGATCAGTCCATTTGGCGCACATCGTGCAGAGTGTACCGGTGATCACCATCGTTGCAGAAATAATTAAAGGATACCAACGACTTTTTTCTCCCATCCGAAATTTGAAATATGAACAAAATCCATAAAGGATGGAAACATATTGCGAGGGTGGAACTTAGTTCCATATGGAACAATTGAAAAATTCAAACAAGAAAGAAGGAATTAAACTGCATTCAAGGAGTATAGGGGAGTACAACCAAAGGAAGAATGGAATTTGGAATGAACTGAGAAAAAAAAGAACTGAAGTGATCTAAAAGAAGGATCACTGCTCACAATGAGCAGCTTGGAGCGAAGTTCTCTTGAAAAAGGATGAAAATTGTCGTTGAAGTACGTGCAGCGAACCAACGAAGAATGCACAAGTGAAAGCCTAGGACGCAACTACTCCAAAAAACCATAACGGCAATCACCGATAACGTTTAGATGCAGTGTGATTTCGGATTGCAAGGTACAAGCCCGCTCTCTCTCTGCTAATACTGTTGGTATGTGTCAATTATCTTTGCCACGGGATGAAAAGCTGCATCGCACTGTGCCTGCATAAATATTACACGAATATGTGATATGTGTGATGACAAAGTGTTCAAGCTGTGCTAATACTTGATTTTTTTTTCTTGATGAGGCATGGTTGTTGCAATGAGTGATAAGAAAAATTCCTAAGGTCATTAAATGTGGAATTAATACCCATGCAATGGTTCCCTTATCGTTGTTACAATATGTTGTTGTACCCACATACACTGAACGTCGATGGAATTGACGAACTCGTGAACTTGAACGTGCACAGCAGCGCGATCGCGTCGCGTGTAGGAATCGAGTGCTTCAGTAGGAGCTGAACTTTGCGATATTTAATGTTCTCTCGTCACGGATCCGATGCTCAACTTGCAATTCTCGTAATTTTGTTAGGAAAAAGAGATCAAATGGGCTTGCACGCGGAGAAGCGCGCAATATAAAGGCTGGCGAGAGATCAAGCCGTTCTCAGGAAAAGACCAGGGAATTCCTCAATAAGACTCCTTTTCAGTTCTTTTTTTTTCTCTGATTGCTGCACTCAATTTCCACGACTTCTCTAATCACTCTTCATGATATTGGTAATTTATTTCGCATGTGTTTAATTCCGATTTTGATAAAGTTTTTCTTTTTGCATGTCTGCCACGTTCACTGTCTACTTGTTCGCTCAAGTGCGCTACCTCGACTCCACGGTTTTGATCATTCTAACCACAATTCCGGCCGTTTGTGAAAGCAATTTACTTGTCCAAACGAATTCCGACCCACAAACGATGAAGTGGTAAAAAGAGTTCGAGTTCAAGCTCCGCGCGCGAGCGGCGGACCACAATATCGTCCCGGACTCTAGTAGGACTGTCTAGAGGGAAAACTTGGCCTCGTAAAAAGGGTAAGAAGCAAAATGGGCTAAAACGAGGTTTGGGGCGGAGTCCTGGGAAAATTGGATAAATGAGGAGAGGATTCGATGATTGAAGATGCAGGAAGATGAAAAAACTCTGCAAAATGGCGCTTATTCTTTGACGAGTGTCTGGAGGCTGTGTCGACAAGTTCACGATGAGAATGCTTCGTATACAGTGCGTATTATAAATATAGGGGCACCCCAAAACTTACGATATCTGCTCTCCCACGCATTTCTGACAAAAGCCACTGCTACGAGTGAATTCGGCATGCCCGAAATCTCTATGCCACCCCATTCTGCTTTGAAAAATGAAAAAGCCAGGTATAACCGTGTAAATTAAGTGTTCGGTCCCATCTCCCAGTGTATCATAATTATACGGGCACCCTGAGCAAAAAATGAATAAAAACGTTCACTCGAGCGGGAATTCCTGTCTCAAATTTGAAATGAGTAGTGGCAAGTGTTCTCCAATGAGAGTTACAATCCCGCCAGGATCGGATCGTTCTGAGGCGGAACAAGAGCAGGTATGGAAAACTTACCATGAGGGCCTCCACAGCCGCGGGATTTCCATGCAAGTTTACTGGGATTCGAGCACCATCGACATCTCCATGCAAGATTCTGACTTTTACAGTTAGAACAGGAGACATGGCAGGTAGAGGAAGCACTCTTTACAAGAACAGCGTCGGGAAGAACGGATGTTTTCGAACGCCGTAGTATCCATTAGCGGGGTTCGAGCCTATTATCGACTCCTATCTCTGAAGTGACAGCATAGATGACGATTAAGCGCAACGGCAACAGTGTCCGTTGTCACCTCCGACCTGGGCTCCTAGGCTCACGGCGTTTCACAAAGTTCTAGGGCGGCAGCTTGCGAGACAGAACACAAGGACAAACAGGTTAAATGTATGCATAATTTTTCTGAAGCTCCCGAAGATTAAAAATCTGGTCCAGGTGGTGTTCTCGGATGAAAATAAGTTTAACTTGGATGACTCAGATAGAAATGTCTACTACTGGAGATATCTACGCAGTTCTTAAAGGCAGTACCCACGGAAATTTTCGCCTCTTAGATCTTGATCCTATCATGATCCAATCGATTGTGGGGTCAATTTTGCAATAGGAGTACCAGTTAGAACTTTCCCAATCACGAGTGATGACAGGTAAAACATGGATCAGCAGGATCAGTAGGCAGCAAGTTTTACGAGTTTTCATGCTAATACCGCGCTCCAAAATCATTCTTGGAGCGCGAAAAATGGCAGCTGTCAGCTGATTGGGCAATGATTGCGACTGGCAGTCTTTTATATTAACGTTTTCTTACCTCATTTCGACTACAATTACATTTTTATCCTCAACTTTCCAATATTTACTTCCTTTCCGCTCATTATTAATCTCCGTTAACCCTTTTGCTCATTCAGAACATTCAATTTTTTAAATATTGCGTGCATCCAAATTATTTGGCTTCTAAAGTTACCATATGATTTTGTTCTTTTCCCGAGTCATGTTTTTATTATGAACACTCCATATTCTTTGTCTTTGTGCTGCTTCTTTTTCAAGAAAACCGCTTTACCAGCCAAATATCCGATAGCGCAAAGAAAATAGGTGGCAATGATGTTATCGACTTTTTTGTTCGACCCCATAGGTGCAACTCGACCGCCCTTCTCTAATCTACCAAGATAGAAACATCCAAAAACCGTTTTTGCATGAGTTTTGGCTGGATTGGAGACTTCAGCAATACTCCTCATGCTCAAAAATGTAATATTGTGCTGATATCTCTGAGACCGAATTCTCCGTGGGTGCTGCCTTTAAGCAAACGGTACTTCGGAACTGGCACTGTTATGGTGTTGAGCGGCTTCTGTTAAGGAAGAATGTCCGACAGCGCTTTTGTTTTGACTCCAGTGAACTCATTCCTTTACCAGAAATGATCAGCGTCCGGTTCTTACCTTACCTGGGCCAGCACAGTGGAAAGCCATTGATTTTTCGGCAGGACAACGCAACAATCTAAACCGGCCGTTCGAGGAAGGCATGGTTTCAGCATCAGAACGTGGCCGTTATGGCTTCTTTCATCTGCCGTATCTCTTATTCTGACTGTGGGAGCCAGAATCTTGCACGAGAGTGCCAATAATGCTCGAATCCCGACGAACTTGTGCGGCAATCCCCCGGCTGTGGAGGCCCTCACGGTAAATTGTCTTTGCCTGCTCCTGTTCCTTCTCAGGACGACCCGATTCTGGTGAGATTGTAAGTCTGATTAAGGGACACCTGCCACTACTTGAGTGAATGTTTTTATTCATTTTTTACTCAGGATGCCCGTATACTTATGATACACTGGAAGATGGGACCAAACACTTAATTTACACGGTCACACTTGGTTTTTGCAATTTTCAAATCAAAATGGAGTGGCATAGAGTTTTCAGGCACGCCGAATTCACTGGCAGCAGTGGCTTCTGTCAGGAATGCGTGGGAGAGCAAATATCCTAAGTTTGGAGGTGCCCGAATATTAATGACTGTACTACGTACGCCTATCGAAACAGCTAATCTTGATACCTGGAGAGTTTCAGGGCGCTCTAGCGAAGTCCAGGCTTCACGGATTAATCAAAATTTGCGAAAAGAAGCATCTTGGCGTGCACAATAATTATTTGAAGAATTGTTTGAAGCTTATGAGAAAGGAGAGAAAAGCTGAAATGCCAATTTATACTGCACCACCAGATGTCCAAAATTGGCAAAATGCCAGAATAGAATTCGCAGCGGTCTTGGCAGCTACCTTACGATCGGTTTTAGCCCTTCGCAGGTCTCATCCTGTAATGGCTCGGGTATCTACTCTTTCACGGATGCCCTGTAATCCAGCTGATCGAAATCTGCACAAGCTCGACCAAAACAATAGTTCCTAAAATTTATTCTTGCCTCAGTGTTGACTTTGTTTGTCCAAGCACTGTCCTTTTAAGACGACCTCCTCACTGAGGCCAAGTATTAGGTTATTGGAAAGGTTCCTCGCCTTTTTGAGGTTTGTCTTCAATCTTCTTTCTTCTGTGATAGTAGAGTTTGTTGATGGCAGCTGCGAGTGAGTTGTTACATTATAATTCCAGCGAACACTGAGCATTGCCTTCTGACCGTGGAATTTTGGCTTTGACTTTGTGATCCTAGCATAGCAGCATCCCAGTCAATCACATGTGTGATTTACGTAGGGAAGCCAATTCTCGTCGCTGGTGTCATGTTGGTAAACTAGACAAAAGTCAAGTTGAAAATCCAGACACCAACCTCTCCGCATCTGGGATAGGCGTCAAGACCTTTGCATACATTTTCGATAGAAACTTCAACACAATTTATGCTTCATTAGAGGCAAAGAGAGGTTCTTTGCCATGATTTTAGTTCAAAGTGTATTAATAGAAATTAGTAATGTGAACTTATAAGTGCAAAGTGCTAGAAACAATTAACCCTAACAGTAAAGGAACTTTGACCAGTGCACGTCGTATGCATGTGGTTTTGCGTCTAGAATTTGAACCATATTGATCTCGCTTCGTCAACCAGCAGGGATTAGCCATACCGGCAGCAGTAAATATAACGCTTCAACAAAGATACTGAACAGTACAAAGTGAGATGCAGCAAGAGTGAGGATTTGACGGATGTGTGAGGATGCAGTGATATTACCCAACATATATGAGGAAATGAAGGCACCTGGATTCTTCAACAATGCAAAAGTTGGAGAGACGGCAGGATAACTGAAAAAGCTCGTCTCCGCTTATAGGCTTGAAATCGTTCTCAGAAGTATTCCTACCTACTGGCATTACCATATCTATTTTTAGCTTTATCTTGTTTTGACAAATTTTGTGCCAAAGCGTTGATAAAGGAAGGAAGTGAAGGAATGGATCGGGTTTTCTTGTCGATAGTAATGACACGACACGACCTCTAATCGCCTTAAAAAGACAGCTGTCACGATTAAAAGCACTTTTTCAATTCTGAATAGTCTGATCTCACCACCGAATGACGACTAAGTACTTACGCAAAACCCTGCTGCTTCTCAGTATGAGAAATGACATCTCAGTGATTTCGTTTCAGATCAGAATTTTCTTCCATCGAGCTACTATTAGAATGCGTTTGCAACCTACAGGGGTTTTTGGATGAGCTGGCTAGGAAGTCATTCCCATTCTTAAACCAGTGTGAAGCTTTCTGTCCGGAGTAGCGACGACCTGATGGGAGCTGTTGCATGAATGAATGTTGCATGAATCAACTCATCATCGATAACACTAGGCAACTGAGCTCGAAGCACCGCTGTGCCTTTACTGTTTGACTTCTTTTAGTTGTAGCTTCCTGACTGATTTTTTGCTTCAATTTCAGACATGCTCTCTATCTAAGCAAAACGTCTCCTCGTTGATTTTTTAAAATTAACCTATTTAGTCATTCAATTACCTATTTATTTATTTGATTCCTGATCAAATTAATGAAAAATTGATTGTGCAACCCTTCTGTGCGAGATTCGTCAAATGCTAGCCACAGAAACCAATGATGGTTAACGTGATTGGTTACTCTATAGACTTTCATATTTATTTGGTCAATCACAAACATGAGAAACAGCTTGTAAACGGATTGCAGTAATTGATCGACTATACAGTTATCCGATGAGCATTGTCTTCCCCTGAGATGCACTCAATATCGACCCCGTTGAGAAGAGCCGGCGACTTCGTAGTGCGAGGAGAAGCAGTAGGTGAAAGTTGGTTTGTTAACCTAGTTCCGCCTAACTCCGCGTTCGTGAATCCTAGCCCAGATAGCGTATATTGGGATAAATCAAGTGTTAGGAGAATCGGACAAAATGTGAGGCAGAAACGTAATTCGAAGCGCGTGATACGTTGAGTATCATTCCTCCCTTTAGCAGCGGTTGAGGAATGATGGCAGCAACTGAGGGGAGGATTGCAGCAAATGGGAGGAGATGCCGCTAGGCTTTGTGCACGATATATTACGCTGTTCGGACTGCTTTTCTACTGTAGTGTTTTCGGAAAGCAAATAGTATCTTCTTACATATTTGATTCCTAGCTTTTTTTAGAATATCGGTGAAAGCACAGTTCCCAGTTGTGCGTAATTCTGTTCAACCATTGCGATCCTATTGCGGAGCATTCATATTTCATACTCTCTTCAACCCTCGCTACGTTATTTTATAGCAGCAATTCTTGAGAAGTTTTGAAAATTCTAAAGGCATCACAATTATTAGATGTTAGCACAAGTTCGTGTGTTTTTTTTTCAGTTGCGATTTTTTCCGTCCCTTGTTGTTTTCAATAATCTGCTCCATGTCGTCATGTGTTTTCAGTGAACTATTGAACTACTTAATTTTCAGGCTCAAGAGAGAAAACGCCAATTCGAGGAAAAACACCATTTCCTTGTATTTAATGGAGATCAAGAAGCATTCGATATTGTTTGAATGTGTTAGCTCTGTAGAATATAAATACAGAAGAACATCATCAGTGGAACCGTTGCAGGACCTGTTTGGCGATGCTGGCAAGGGTGGGATCCGACATTATCATGGGATGAGATGGCTACGTAGATCCTTGCAATTGGATTCTTCTAGCACAATTACCCAGTTACTCGGTAGCTTTAAAAGTGTGACGTACAAGTACTACAAGTTGCATCTAAGTCCGACTTAGCATCTCTCGTAGGGAGAAAATTACCATGTAATCGTAGCAGGTAATGCAATCGCACTCTTTGGCAGGAAAGATTGACCAAAGACCTTCCGAAGAAAGATTGCAGACTTTGTCTTCATGTATAAACTTACGACAGAAGAGAGCAACCTGAAGCTGTATGACATTTTTGAAAAGCATTCTCTGGTCACTAGGAGTCAATAGGGGTCAACGCCATCGTATCAAATTAGAAGCCCGAACAGCCGCTTTCGCTGGATCATTTCTTGTTATACCTGTGCATCACTGGAACAACCTTGATGCCAAATTATTCCGCGGGAGGCGGTCTTGTTCCTTCCAGATCCATCTAGTCGATTCTTTACAGGAGAGTGTTCCACAATAGGTTGTCCTCTACTACGGATAGACTAGATCTGAACTCATACACGGTGAGCATTCTATCACTATCACAGCTATCTTTTTTTTCTGTTCCTCTTTCCTAATGCTTAGTTCACTCGTTCTAAGATTTTCCTTCCCTAATTGTCAACCCCTCATCTTCCAAAAGGTGGACATCGCGAACGTTGGTGGACCTACTAAGCTGGTATCCGAAGTTCTTTCCAGTTGCCTCTCGAGGACTTGCGGTGTTGGCGGGCCACTGCCCTTCTGAACTGAGTTGTCCTCCACCCCCTCCCCCTCACCCACCCCTCTCCTCCATTAAATAAAAATCGTAATCGGTGTTTCTTTGAGTGAAATAAATAGATAAATAAATAAATAGTAATCGAAATCGGCAGCAAAATCTATCCTGGGGGACATTTTGCTGCCGATTGGGCTTAGCTGAAGTTTAGCGCCATCTAAGCGCGAGCTGGAAATTAGAGGAAAGTTCAAGATTAGCTCCCATTAGGGTGTCTATTTTTAACTCAAACTTGATTACAGCTTACAGTGGGCCATGAACAACACATTTTCAAAAGTCCAAATTCAGCGTTAAGAGGCACCTAATTGGGACTTACACCCTCGAACTTAGATAGCAATTTCGGCCTAATCACTACCACCTCTCGATCCACAAATAAGTAACTTCTGTAGATGTCCGTGGCCCAAACAAGAACTTGAGGAAGTGGGAAACTTTGAAAAGACATGGCTTTTTTCAGCACAAAATCCACAACATGTGTATGGATGATCCGTGTTGTAGCCCATAAATGTGCATTAGTTCAACAGTAAGCAGCTAGTTATACGGTGTGTTTCACTGGTCGGCTTTTCGGCTCGTATAGGCTTCTATGGGATAAGACTTGCAACATTGAATTAACGACAAGCGATCTCTCATGATCTTGCGTCCCGTGTTGCTTCATAGTTTCCGAGAATTTTTGTTGCCGACAATTTTTTTTTGCTTGTGTCGGAAGTACGTATACACCCACTAACAGCTACTGTTCAAGTCAGCCATTACATGATCGGTAGTGGATCATTCCTTTAACATTACGAGAGACCTGGAGTATTCGAGGCAGCATATGTACTTTCTATTACGTACGTGTATTCTGTATACGTTCAGCATCGATTAGGTTTCAGCCCTTTCTGCTGAATACTACCAGATTCAGCAGAAGTTCAATTGGTTAGAAATGACTTTTAATAACCTGATGTACAGGACTCACTCTCTGACAGGAGCCTGCAAGCAAACAAGCTCCTTGAACCAAAGGAAAAGCCAGTAAGGAAAAACTTTATAATCCAACGATAAAAATTGAGGAGGCCAGACAAAATCACAAAGTTTAAGCTCGCCTATCTGTGTACAAAAGTGTGAAAACAACTGGGGATCCCAATAGAGATTTCAAATATCCTAAAAAAATTTGAGAAGTGTAGACTGTACTAGGCATTTTGGTTCTCTAAACCAAACGAACAGAGAGATATACATGGCTCTAGTTCCTGCCCATGAACACTTCATATTAGTGGAGCATAATATATGATATGGACAATAAAAGTAAAGAAGTAAGGAGTCACGCTTAACGCTGCCAAATGGTGGTTAAACAAAATCATTAGAGCAGTGATGGTTCACGGATTAGCATAGAAAAGGTGACACCGAAGGCTGTTAAAGGCTGCGTATGTCAGATTACATTCAAGAGAAGATATCTCAGCATTGACTATATTCGATGTTAGCAGAACTACAATATTTCACTCGTAGAATACGTTGAGCACTTGGATGTCGCCCGTCGAGAACGTCTGTGTGCACGCGTCCGCCATCCGACGTGCCGACGCCGGCGGTGTGTATCCTCCGCCGGCCCCGCGGTCCCCGTAGTTGGGCTGCGAGTACGTGGCGGGTGGTCCGCGGCCACCGCCGCGAGTCGACACCCGGTAGGGGCTACCGGGATTGAACGATAACGGTGGTGGGCGTGTGGGACTAGCGAGGAGCACCCAAAATGATGTACTTATTACCAAATTTCAAAGATAATTTAATGTATCATGCACTCACACCTACCTCAATGCACTTGTCCTCAAAAAGGCCTCTTAGGTGAACTGGTATAAGATTGGAAAGCGTTTGATGAAGTGCAGACAGAAGACAGTGAGCCTCTTCAACTGAGGTGAGCAACAGCTCGTCACTCATCGGACGGATTCCCCAACTGAAACGATCAATTTAATTGCTAGGAATTACATCGTCCTCGATCATTCATACCATATTTCAAAGAAAAGTTTGGTTTTAGCGTAATTTTTTTCTGAAGAAGCTTTTGCTCCGATCCAGAAAGATCTGGCTACGGATTAATACTCATAGTCACACCCTACTCTAGGGATTTATTACAAAAAATCCCTACTTTCAAGCAGTATTTCC
>KN726814.1:7708-30655 GCA_000816745.1 Ancylostoma duodenale
TTCGGCCGACCAGTTCGGTCGGTCGGGGGGGGCCGCCCCCCCTCCGAGAATGGGTCTCCAAATTTTCGAAATCCCCCCCGCACAGTGTGTAATTTCGAACATCTAGCCGCTCAAAATTATTTACTGGAGAACCTGTGGACAAACTCTCGTACTTTTTAGTATATGTACAGTGCGTATCAAAATTAAGTATCCACCCCAAAAACTATACGTAGCAAAGTTATGAAACATCCGATTAAGACGGGACAGCTTCTATTCACTTTGATAAGTACAAAAACCCCTTACTGTAGTATTATTACCGGGTCACTCAAGTATTATCAAGTATTATCATGACAAAGATGACAGCTATCTCGTTTTGTTTGTATCAAAATTAGGTATCCACTTTGCAATTAATTTAATTTGCAATTAAGAAAATCGTAATTCTGGCATAGCCCAATCGGTTTCAGAATGCTGATTACGTAGATTTCTTGTGAATCCTGGTGAATCCTGGGAATTCCAGTGGGATCTGTTAAGGGTGGGCTTGACAAAGGTATTCGCCGGTAGGGTAGCCCCAACATAGGATGTCTTTCAAGACAATATTATTCCATTTTTGACTGGTATTTTCTCCACCAAATATTCTATTCTGGTTAATTTTTCTCTAAGTGGTCTCTTCTTCCCTAATTTCAATATTTTTCATTTTGAAATATAACTTCAAAAGCAGCGCTTTGCTTTTCCCCACTTGCTTTCATGATATGCGCTATTGGAGCAAGTTTAACAAATCCTCGGTGTTGCTCAGATATACCTCGTGCCACATAACAGTATTGTTTACCATTGCCTAGAATGACATTTTGGAAAAGGAAGTCCTTGCAGAGTTGTAAGCTCATTTTCTTGAAACATGCCAAAAGATCTGTCCAAGAAAGTGGCGGTTTCGGCATACATAGAAGTGCTTTCTGTAGGGTTGAGCAGATGGTTGCAAAAATAACACGTATGCTCGCATGCGGGAAGATTAATGCTAGCCACTACACATTATTTTTTAGCGGAGACACTTGGAATTTTTTTATATCTAACCGAAAATGCAATTGGGTCATGTGCTTAATCGCTCATTTCTCAAACCAGTTTGGATTTCGTCCCGTTGCCTGGGAAATGCTGTTACTAGGAAATATGAAAGTTGGTTCCAAGATCTATTAAAAGAATTCTAAATAGGAAATTCAGACCACAACAGGGACGAAAGAGACAGCTCATGAAATACTTGTGTTTTACATAAACGGCGTTGGATTGAAATAGTATCTGTTCGTTATCTAATCATGCCACGCCAGGTGATCGGTCGCCAAAAAAACCACTTGTATCGTATATGCAGACTATCGACGAATACTCTGGTGCAGTAATCACCACGTTTTATGCTAGGTCGAAAAATACATTTTGTGCGGCTAGACTTACGAAATTGCACACTGTGCCCCCCCCCCCCCCCCCCCCCCTACCCTTCGCCACTGGTTGATACGTATTTGTAGGCACATAATTGCCTTTTTTCCACCAGATGCTATTACTGCACATTTCTTTGCTGATCCAATGCGAGGATCGCACTAGCTGATCAAGTTGATTGTTTGTGACTCGCTATTGCATGTACTGGTACATGTCCGATAAATAAATTAAATAAATAAATAAATAAATAAATAAATAAATAAATAAATAAATAAATAAATAAATAAATAAATAAATAAATAAATAAATAAATAAATAAATAAATAAATAAACAAATAAATAAATAAATAAGTAAATAAACAAAAGTTTGTCGAGAAATCTGTTTTATTGTGTCTCAAGGATATTAACAGCATTACAGCTCGCACTTCAATATCAGAATAGCTGTCGGTAGTTGACGTCATGGAAATATCGTCCGTCGCAATGGTTACTGCTCTTTCTTTGAAATTATTGGAAATTCTTTTTTCTCACCTTCATTGGATTTTCCGACGACTCACTTTTTCATGTAAAGAGGAAAACTACAGAACACGACTTTACAAGGGTTCGGAATAATTTCTTTTTGAATCGAAATAAGGCGTCACAAACGAGGAACCAACGTGTTGATGAAAGCAGTGGATTTGGACTAGGAACTCGGTAGCTTTGCGTGGAAGCAGTGAGAAGTTCCACACCCATTACATCCTGAAATTTCGTCTGAATAGTTCAATACTTAGTTGAGTTAGGGTGAAAGATCCTGGCTTCCACAGTGCCAGTATGTTTTTTTTTACCGCAACTATATACATACGTATTTGCAAAAAAAAAAAGAATCTCGTGTTGACTCGTCGGCTTGGTCGTGATTATTAATATAAACGGAAATCTTATCAATTTCAGTTCAGTTTCACTGCTCACAATCAGGAAGAAAAAGAAAGCACGGAATGTTGCTTACATATGTACTCAGGCTTACTCACATACATATTTCGCAGAGCACTTCCGGTAGCGCACGTAATTCCTCATCTATTATTTCTTTCTTCTTTTTTTTTATTACACCTCTCCCCTTTTGTCATGTTCTTCAGCCCCTTCACAGAGTCAATTCCATTCCCTGTAATGGTGGCCAAAACATGATCTCTCACGCATGACCTTTCGGGATCAAATTGCTTTTTTTTAATGGATGTCTATTCTACAACTTCAGAGCCAGAGGCGGAATAGAACACAACGATTACTATAGAAGGAACAGATGTTCTAGCACTTGTTTGAAGTCGGATCCAAAGGAGGACACATTCGATGGAACACAGCTTCCAAAACCTCCGTATTCCTGAGATGTTCACTTCAGAAGAGTTTTTGTGGCTTTTTCAGCAAATTAAGTATTGAAATTACACATGAATTTCCCCAACAGAGGACCAGTGAATGACGATGGCGAGCGAAGCATAGAAGGGATAACAATGCTGGAGTCTCTCGATTAGTGAAGAAGCCAGAGAAAGGAAAAGAGCCAAAGAAACAGGGAGACTGAAGCAGTGGCAAGGAAATAAAAAATACCAGGCTCCCACATGAGCAATTAACAATCCATCTGTCCACTGAGTGCCAGGAACGAACTGGTATAGTAAATCAGAGCACATGTGAAGGCAAAAAAAAACCATTTGAAAAAGAAGATAATTTATTGTACCCTCTGAGAATTCCGCAGAATAACGTCACCTATCGGCAAGCCTTGGAGCTATCTGAACGTCATCTATCGGCAAGCCTAGGGGCGTATTTGAATAATCTTTTTTTGCCTTTTTGTTTTTCGAACCAGTTTCAGTTTTATGTTCTTTGTTTTACTTCGAGATATAGTGCTTTTCTCCGAGATATAGCAGTGCTAACCTTGCCGCTCTTTTTTTTGGTTGGCGCGTGCTACAAGTAGATATACAAATTATAAATAAAATAAGGCATACATCTCGTGGGTGACACAACTGCTTTCATGAATGGGCAAGGAATTGGGAAAAAAAGTAGAAGTAACATATATATATATATATATATATATATAAAAAATATATGTATATATAAAAAATGGCAACGATTACGACACTTTTGCTCAAAAATCTGGACAACGAGGGTGGCGCCAAATTCAAACGGTGAAGAATCATCTCCAAATGAGGTGACTATCGATGTATTGATCGATTTTATCGGTTTCTCCAGGTCCAATCCAAATAGAAATGTGCCCAAAAGTGTAATCCACCACACAGGTCACGAACAGTTCTGCACGATGGTTATGGATTTATTGATTCTGTTAGTTTTCCGCGAGTACAGCGATGCGGTTATTGATTCATTATTTTTACTGATTTTGGCGAGTTTTGCTCGGAGCGTGGTGGAAGCGTACTCGCAGGGGTTATTCGCCATGCTGATCAATAATGTGGCAAGCATTTTGCACGACCACGATCGATTCATTGATTTTGTCAATTTTTCGTGCTTTTTGTTCCGTCGTGATGAAAAGATGTCCATAGTGGCTATCTAGCATGAGCTGAACATGAATGAAGGTGTGAGCAGTTAACCCTTGAAAATACGACGGCAAATCGTGCCGCGTTGTCGTGCCGTGAACTACGATAATTTTTATACCTAATATTTTTAGTTTCAAACCCAAATTTCAACCAGTTTGGCGAGCCAGTTTTAACATAAAGTAGCTGGTTCTATTTATTATAAAAGTCAAACTAGAAGAAAATTCTAGAGATATATTTCACTACGAATGCTGCAACGAATTATTGAACGTGCTTTGGATATCTTCGCCCAAGAATAGTGATTTCAGAGACCCTTAAGCAAGCAGATGAGAACTGAGCCATGAGGAGCATGGACTCCGTCAGCGAACATGCTCAGCAGTGGTCGTGACGCGAAAAAGGGACTCTGGTTAGATAGGCGACTGTTAATCTACGACCGAAATAACTTCCTGATATTTCCGTGTGAGTATTATCGAAGTGAAGCTTTTGTTTCCCACGTGTGCCGCGTCGAGAAAAGGTCGCAACATTGTATTTGAACAAAGCGTCGATCTCACGCTGAATACCTAGTTTCAGAGAAAATGACGTGGATCAGACATCGTGCAACATCCAGGCAAATCTTCAAATCCTGGTACTGGGTGATTGTCCAGTGTTATCCAGTATCACTACCACATGTGCAGCTGTGGACAAAGACGTCACGGAACCCTGCACCAAATGCCACAGTTCGTTAAAAGTCAGCGGACTACGGTATGCTCCGCCTGCACTTTCTGTCCCATGGAAAGAGGTGGTTTACTCAATAAAGGAATTAAATTAGCGAGTGTCAGGGCAGTGTCCGCACTCATACTCTAAGGCTATTACTCTAAACTAAATATATGTAGCGCTAGTAGTAGGGCAGTGAAAGACAATGGCAAATAACACAGAGGTTCCGATCCTATGGCTTGGGGTTGACTTCATTTGCCTCTTCTACTTAATCACCTCTGAGAACAGGTTGTTTACTAAGAAGAGTTTGAGCTATGGAAGAGAAAAATATAACAGTATGATACAGTATTACAAGAGAGGAAAATCGAAGGTTAGAACTGTCCAACATGGCTAAATTTGGCCATCGAGATCCATTCTGCTAGAAAGCGTCAACAAAACTAACTAGACTAAACCCACTGCCTAACTGAATTAACTTGGAATTGAACCCACTAGAATTTGTTCAGATCTACCTAGATTGGTTCTGGCAGGTAAGGACTGAGTTTCTACACCATGCCATGACCATAATGCAATGCTTGCAATGGCGTACAAATGGGGGAGGGCGCCTCTCCCCTACCCACTCTTGAGAATGGGCCGAATTTTCGAAAAGGCTTCATAAAAAATTGATAAAATTCTTGCACAAGCCTATTTTTGATTGTCTACTCTTATTCTCATTTTTTGAACATTTGTTATTGATCTTTTAATATTTAATTTAATATTTTTATTATTTTCTTTTTCAACCCGTGTCCCCAAAGAGGCGGAGATCCCTCTCCCCCCCCCCCTCGCGCCCACATCCCACCCACTTTATGCGTCCGCCACTGCTAGTGGGAAATTTGGTCGTGATGGACAAACTAGAATTCAGGCTCCATCAAATCAGCGCTAGAAGTTGGTGAGAAGGAGGGGGTGTAGCTTACCCAAGGGTGAAGCTTACCGAAGTCATAAACTGTAACAAATTACGAAGGACGTGAGAATGACTGAAAATCACACAACGAGGTATGGTTTTTGGCGTGGAACAGTGAATACAGTGAATCTCACCATTGGGAAAGAGAACCAGAAAGAATTTGCAGAAGATGTAGATTTCCCAAGAGGCTAAGAGAAGGTCGGCCAGGTCACCAAGCCAGGAAAGATTACCCCCTTAAGAAGGGCCGACATCTTACTATGTCTCCCCCAACCTACACGTCGAAAGCAAGCGAATCCTCCCGGTGACTTTCATGTCCTTTGCGTAATGCTACTGTTTACACGTCACGGTCTTCAAAAAACATGGCTAAGTCCTTTCTTTTATGACTAAGGGATTATTCTTCGCAAGTTTCGCATATGTAGGAATAAACAGCTCCACTTTGTCGCCCTCGCTGAGTGGTTGTTCTTACAATGTAGTCTTCTGAAATTATTTCTACAGCATGGTCTTTTACAGCTGTATTAAATCAGTAATCACATCTACGAATAGCTAAGCTCCATGGGTACTTAGAGAAAAACCCGGAAACTTCCATGCCAATGAAGCAGCATTCGCATTATATATCAAAAGATCTATGACGACAGGCGGAAGTGGAAACCTCTTTTGTACTAACTCTCAACACGCAAGCACTCTACTATTCACGGCTGAGCACGCAAATGTTGTATTATTCATTAGTTAATACTTAATGCATTCAGTGAACAACGAAACAGTAAGAAATTAGTTCTCAGTAGCGTTATGCGTCAGAGAAATCTCTTTCTTCAATAATTCGATGCGTTCCTGGCGAAAATAGTCATCTAGCGTCAATATTATCTACGTACACACAGGCCCGTATGCGTGAACATCTCCGCTGGGGAGGGGAGGGGATCAGATATACTGTCAAGTATTCGAGCAGTTCCAAACGGTACTCGAGTGATTGTCCGTATAATGAATCTTTTATGGATCCTCTAAACATGCGCAAAGCATTGGACCACCTGCGATTCTCCTGTGCGCTTACCGGTCGAGGAAATATTTTGGAGGGAGAGAATGTACGTACATCCCCTACGCTGAGTAGGGGTCACGAGGGATCGCGCTAGTTCGCAAATTAACACCCAGACAATAGCGGATCCAAAGCCAACACATCTTCATTAGAGCATTCAGGCTAGAAAGATCTTCAAAAATTGTGAAACTTACGAAAAATTGGATGGCAAGCCTGATCCCTCGTGATCCCCTACTCAGCGTAGGGATGTTCATCCCCTCCCTTCGAAAGACCTCGTCGTCTCGTGAAGACACAACAGAAGCACAGTCTCTCCAATACTTTGCGCATGTTTAAAGGATCCATAAAGAACTTAATGTATGGACATTCGTTCGACCAGCGTTTGGAACTGCTCGAATACTTGACAGCGTACCTGATCCCCTCCCCTCTCCAGCGGGGATGTTCACGCATACGAGCCATAAGGTCATAAGGCCACAAAGCCACCAAGGAGGTGATAGTCTTAGTAAGAATTATAGCTCTAAATAGCACCAAGGATACAAGGCACCTCGACTGGAAGAAAGATATGGAATTGGTTGAAGAATGGTCAAAATTACGTAGAGGAGGAATCAAAGAAAAACAGACCTCGAAACGACTATAAGAAATGAGTAGAAGAAGTCATGAATTAAACTGCGCAAAGTATTACGTATGCCTGTATGATATGAATAGTAGCTCCAGAGCAGGATTCTACGATGCTGTGAAATAGTGCTTCAAAAAAGGCCTCAGCTCCGAGCTATAGAAGAAAAGTTAAGAAGTGAATGATATCTTTCCAAGTCTCCCATTTTCATGTTACCAGCGCCTGGAGACCGATCAGGCCCACTCTGTTCGTGGCTGGAAGGCCTTTCCGTGAATTCAGGGAGAGATTATCACTGTGTATTTACGCCAACAGCCAGCCGGATAGAATTTTCATCTGCTCCAATATCCAGAACAGATTAGAAATTTCAGCCAATGGCGTCATGCCTTTGAGTGCCCTTGAGTGCCCTTATGGGGTTAATTGACTCAGGACAATCTTTTCTGCTGTTCAATCTCACAGTGATCCTTTGTCGTTACGGTTTAATTGCATGCACTATTAGTATCTGTAGCCAGGACATGGATTAGCACAAATTATTTCTCGTCGGAAATTTAGGAAACTAATGGGGGGCAGGTTACCTGTGATGAGCAGATTCCTGCAAACAGAGCTAGTAGCACGAGAAGGTTTTGTTTTTCAGACAGTAAATAAGAATGATAGGGAGTGACATCGCTCTGTTTACAAGAAGGAGTGGCGTATTGGAGAAAAACGCAATGTAATTGTGGGATGCGAGGTGGAGATCGCTTAGCAGTTACAGACCTGGCTAATATCCGCAAAGTCCTGATGGGTAATCCAGGATGCTCTCACAGAAGTGAGGGGTGCGAGCTTAGGTATGGCGCACTGAGGTGAATGGATTTCAAGGCTGTTGATTCTGGCGCAAATGGAGGTAGTGCAAAGGGCAGGGACACTTAGAGTACAAGTAACCTTCTATCCTTCCTCTCTACTGCATGGAGGAGGTTTCAGCGAGAGCTCAGCCTCCTACGTCTAAGCCCGTGAACATATAGGGCATTATATAGAGTGAAAAACATGAAATACGACAATCTTTTCAAACTTTTTCGTTTGAGCTTGCAAAAAAATCAAAGACACTTTACACTTTAGCATATATACTTAGGATTCACTGAGACTTCTTATGGTCATCTTATCATTTTTACCTATCTTACTGTTATATAAAGCTTACCAGCAACGGATGAAATACCACTTTTCTCCTATGTGTCAGGGAGGTTTTTAAGATATCGCACTCCGAATCACACGTACGAGCGCACTCCCAAGGAGGCACGATCCAGAGGTAAACAACAGAGAGAAGCTTGTGATGAGATGAGCAATACATTGTCAACATTTAAGTCTGAGCAATTCATTACTTGTCGAAAGCTCACGAATGGGAGCATCGAGGAATCTTCGTTTGGACAATCGAGTAAGAGATACAGCGCTTTTCATAATTATAAGATCACCCTCAATTCCGAGTTTCCAGGAATAGCAGCTGCCAAATTCTCCTGCACCCTGTAGTATTATACATTCCCCTTCTCAAACAACTGCTGCTGTAGTCAAAATTTGGTTGTTGTGCCTTTTACCCTATTTTATTGATTAATTCTTTTTATTTTCCATAAAAGGATAAAGTGGTCGGCGTTTTCTGGGATGCGCCACGCATTCGACTTCATTACTTCCTATACTGTTCCATAATATAAGATCAACATTTTATCAAGCTCAAAGACAGAACAGCTCTGAATTCTCGTGCTGAATTACTTAGGAATCATGATAATCAGTTTTCTTGGTTTTTTACGGGTCTCTCACTCTTTTTCTTTGTTTCACTTTTTACTTTCACAAGTGAATTCGAACAGGAAAGGACCTACTCTCACCATAATTAGGGACAACTAATCCGTGCGCTAAAAATGGTTAGGCCCAGCAATCGAGGTGACCTAAAAGCTGATAATGTAGGAATTCGGGAGTAGATTTAAGAATCTACTCCCGAATTCCTACATTATCAGCTGATGTTGCGCCAAGCGATTTTCCAGGCAAGTTCTGGTGATTCTTGCACTTAATTCTTGGTGAAACCACATTCAAGCATAAAAAAACCAAAAAAAAAGTTTTCACCCCTTCCTTTTTCCAAAGTAAACAACTCATGAGTGTGCGTAGGTAATGTTAGTAAACCATGCATTTTGGCAAATTTCTTTCCATGGTAAAAATTGGCTAAGATCCATGCAAATCGTGCTTTCTCAAGGACCAGTGGATATCTTAAAGATTTCTATGCATTCGGGGAAGTTAGATAGTTCCTCATGATCTGCAGGAAAATTCTATTCAGCGCTGCATTGCTCATATTTCCTAGAGGTGCTAGGCAGGCATTGCCAGGACTTGGAATCCTCAAAAAAAAAGTCGCTTCATATACGGAGTTATGAATCATAGGAACACACAGGACACCTGAATGAGTAGATCCACCAGCAACTCCTAGATTAGGTCAAACATCTCATCAACATCGAAGAATGACGCCAGATCGCGTAGGTACGTTTGAAAGAGCGCTAATTCAGAAGCGCCGCAATCAGGGCGAGGCGGAAGCGCGACGCGGGGCCTGGTGGCTCACGACCGCTTCGGGACGGACGCAGCCGCAGAGTGCAGTCCCTTTCACTTTGCCACTCGCGTGAAAGTGTTTTCCAGAAACGCTTCCCAGTGGAGAGCTCCGAACACGAGCACTCGAGTGCCAGCGCGGTGACGTCGTTCGCGGTGTCTTCGACTCGGCTGATGAAGAGTGCGATCCTTGTTTGCCCAAAGAAACTCCATCCAGACGCAGTAAAAACGCCGAGTGTGTAATGAAAGCAAGTGCGATAGCCATTTTGCCGGCGGCTCATTGCTATTTTTTTACAGCTTTCAGTGGGCGAAAAACATGCCCGCTCAGAAAAATGTACTTATGATGAAATGTAAGCACGTATCGCTTCCCTGGCGTTGTGAAGGAGAAACTGGAAAAAAATCTGGGTAAAAAAGTGGGAAGATCTATGGTTCGCACAAGAGAATAGCTTCAGTGGTAGGATGTTAATTCTGAGAAGGATAAATAAGAAAATGAGCATTTAAAATCAAGGTTACCATAATAATTGACAGGAATTTTGTGCCAAACCTAACATAAACTTCATTTGGAAAACAGCGAAGGCAAGATTTCGGGGGAGGGGGGGGGAACCATTCCTGGATTGGGGCTTTTCCATCCACGGGATGGACCCCATACAAGAAACTCCAGTGGTCGAGGTCTGTGCGCAAGTGTCTCTTCACCTGCTTGGACAGGTTCAAACAGGAAGCAGAAGGATGGGACGAGAATGAGCGCGGTGATATCCGTGAAATGCGTGGATGCGCAGAGAGTCAGAGCGGCGCGTTGCAGCTGACGTAGCGAGCGCTGCGGGCCTCGATCATAGTAGACTCGTACAGACCTTTCGCTGTCTCAACGCGATTAGACACGAATCTCTCACACGTGGAACTCTGACTTTTAAGAATTGATTAAGCGAAAAAATGGTGGAAAGGTCTCGTGAAACATAAAAGTGCTTTCAAATCATTCGGCCAAAAGGAAATTGAGAGACATCGAAGAAGTCACATATGGCAATTGTTTGAACTTTGAGGCCTTTGAAATGGCTTTGCTAGTAGTACACTTTGTGCCCTGTCGAAATGTGGACAAAGGTGTCATCTCGCAAAATAGTACCTGGCAGAAAAACAAGAAGATATTGTAATCAAATTTTACATCTTCCATCCTGGAGCTTATACGACAGCGCATTCTACTACATATTCACGTAGTAGAATTTAAAAGTAAATTTCGGAGCAGCGAGCCCAACCAGAACGTGTGGGAAGTAGAAACGCGCGTAAAAGGTCGCGGTCGTCAATGGGTTATACTACACATATTGGGTACTATACGTATACTACATATGCTGTATACTATACTACTACATATATGGTTATACTACTGTACATATGCACGAATTTAAGGGGTAGGCACACGTTTTAAAATATTCAGGATAGATTAGCAAGCGTTATTGCCTGTTCTATCCTTTTTTTCTTGAATATCCGGTAGTCGGACGGACGAAAATGAGTGACTGCAGCGGTGTATGTAGACAAAAGGGGGGCTAGTCGCTCTGGTGAGAAGCACCTCTCTTCCCCCTACCACTTCCCTTCGTTTTCTTATCTCTTTACATTCTTTAACAATGAATATATGATATTGTGTAAAGAAAAATTAAACAAGGCTCTAAAATTAAAGTCTAAACAAAGAACAGTCAGGTTCAAACAAGAAGCTATGGTCCTCAATCAAAATCAACAAGACGATGGAAAGACCTTACAATAACTACATAGTACGTCCTGCCATTCTTCTGCTTCGATTAACGGTAGAATGGTGAAAAAGTCAGAAATGTTGAACCCCTTGCCGGAACGGGCAGCAATGTTGAAACAGGATAAAGAATCAGGCAATACACAAGCAGGGCAGGATAAGCTACAGGGCAGGAAAAGCCACCCTGACTCATCCATTATCCTAACGTTTTTCGAAGCCGACGTAGTTGAAGTGCAAATATCCCTAGAGAGTTGATACCTCGTGGCCATCGAAACCGAGGAATTCCAGCTGGCTTTCCGGGAAAAGGGCGGTGCAGCAGGCGAACCTCGTTTCTCGGCCGGAATGTAATTTGAAGCATTGCGAGTCCTTATTAATAACATTCGACAAGTGTTTACCGGCTGCGCTCCGGCACAAGCCGATGGACAGGAAGCGATTGCCGCTGCCGGTAAGGGCACCAGCACTAGTTCTTCTGAAGGCATCGATCGTCTTTTGCGAGGCTTTTGAGGGCCAAAATCTGGCGGTTAGAGGGACAGAGTGCGTTACTTCAGTGCCCGTCGGCTGGGTAGTGCGGGAAAACAGCGCAGTGCTACGGACGAATAGCCGAAAGGTGGGTTCATGTCCGGAACGTGTGGATGGGATGACGGGGGGGGGGGGGGGGCTACTTCTCACATGGAAAATTTAGCGTGTTGGAGTTTGCCCAGTACATATACTGTAAACTCCACTGGTCTGGGCCTGCGCGCCGCGCCATATCATCTCATTCTTCACACGCTGCTCGTCTGCGTATCCACACATTTTAGTGATATCACTGTTTTCATTCTCGATCGATAATTTCGTGAAGCCTGCTAATCTCAACCACTCGAGCCTCGTATATGTGGGGGCTTACATACACACATAAACGCAAGAACCACCTAAAACCCTATTCCGGATTGCTGAGCCAGGACAAATTGGCTTTACAAATTTCATTAGTATTTAATTACCAGAATGGATATTATGAACAAGTTCACATGGTAAATCTAGCCACTAACTCAAGATAACCTAAATTTGCGTAGGATATGAAGGGTCTGCTTGATGTTAGTTCCTCGGTAGAAGAAATTTCGTAGGCAAAAATTGGCTGCAGCAAACATAGGTACTCCAGCCCCCCTAGCCAGTACTCCCATATTAGTGAAGGGCATCACTATTTGGACATTGAAAGCCTCTGCGAAAAGCCACAGAGACCATTTGGAACTTGAGTAGGACTAAAGAATTGACAAAGAGAAGAGAAAGATGGAATTCCCAGTTTTTTGTCCCATTGTCCTCCGTCTGTACTTTGAATCTTGTTGAGTAGTTGAACTAACTAGATTTGTAGCTGTGGATACCTACGTACCAGAATGGGGCGAAACAAGGAGCTTATCTAGTGGAGCACCTGCTTGCCAGTAAGAATTAGAATCTTTAAAAAAATTTACCAAGTTAGTTCAGTTGCATGACTCTATAAACACGTATTTGAACTCGACGAAAATGTCTTAAAGGGCCACCTCAACAGACTACCTTGGCAACATCTATGCTTTGAGATACTTAAGATCCTAGATTATATGGAAAAGTGCCTACAGAAGCTGCCGATCACAACGGTATAACGGTTATTCTCTCCAGAGCGCCGAAAATAAATGCGTTTTCGAAACCCAACTTTTGGGATTTTGTGAGCAGAACTAAGGCAAGGCTACAGGGTTTCCGCAGCTTGTACTCTTTTGCTGGTCACATATGGAACACACCCTTATCCAACGTAGGGGAGTTTGATGATGAGGAATCCTCACAACGAGTACGAATTTCTTCAGAAGGTTAACTACCGGGAGTGCACAGTGGCGGACGCGGAAAGTGGGCGAGAGGGGCGGGGAGGGGGGGAGAGGCGTGGGAAAAAAGAGGGGTCTCCGCCGCTTTGGGGACCCGGATGGAAAATAAAATAAATAAAAATATCAATTGTATTAATAAATAATGAATAAAAATTTTAACTAAAATAATAATGATAAACAATCAAAAATAAACTAATACAAGATTTTTATTTGTATTGTAAATTTCGAAAATTTGGCCCGCCCCTCCCCCCCCCCCCCTGCGTCCGCCATTGAGAGTTCACTATTCAGAAGCCACAGCCTCTTGCCTGCTCCACCTCGGCTCCGCCCACGAGCTCCCGAATGTCTGGGGCTATTAAACGGGGTTTCCAGCAGTTTTGCATGGAGTCACGTGTATCATTGTGATCAGCAACTCTTAGAAAACCTTTCCGTATGAAAATTCCGGAAACGATACTAAAGCGAGAAGAAGCCTTTACGGAGGTTCTGAAAGGTGAATGTGGTTCTTGCGCAACATCTTTTGGCAGAATAAATCTTAAAATCTAGATGTGGCAGCGGGGACGCGCAGCAGCTCCTCCCAGAGGCTCAACTCTGGCCAGATTTTGAACACACCGAAGTGTAGAAGGCGACCGTCGAAGAGAAGGTTTGAAAGTAAGCCAGTATGAGTGCAGGCTAGCCACGTCCTCCACCCATGTTCCTCCAGTCTTACAAGAGAGACGTATGTCTTGAAAATTGATACATTCATGGCATTGCCATTTTCCCGCGGACGCTCGTTTCCGGAGCTAGTGATTAATGTGCTAAGCAGCAGCAGGGTGGTGAAGCAGCTTAAAATACAGTGTGTCACACAATTCACAACGACGCTAAATTACGGCTTAGTAGGTCACCAGGACATACTTCATTTGCGGGACCGAGCCCTTACATTCTCATAACATCTCAGTGGCAGCAAAGATCTAGAGGTTTTGTTGGAGTGCAAATAATACCTAAGCAGCAGAACATAAGTATTATATTAACATTGAATGGTATAACAATGTCCAAAACTGCATTCTTTTCGTCAAAGACATTCGCATGCTTATTTAGATATGTGTTAAATATATAAAACAGAAAACAGGGTTATAGCTTCTTTCTCATGGTAAGAGGTCCACTGCTGTCAAATATTTTTAAAAGCGGGAAAAATATGTTATCACAATGAACTCCATGTTTTTTGAAAATTATCTTTCCAAAATCAAATGAGAATTCGGATTTAACGACCTCATGAAAGCTGACACACAGGGGTTTTGATTGTTTTATCATCCCGGAAATTGCAAAATGCTGAGATTCCAGTAGTCGAGGCCGTGCGCACGCATTTCGCCACCTGTTCCGATGGCTTCGGACAGGAGGTAGGAGGATCGGACACGGATCAGAACGATGATTGAAATGTGTGGGCTGACAACGACCTGAGACGATATTTTTCACAATCCGGATAAAGGTCCAGACAACAAAATGGGGAGAAATGATTAAATACGGATAACAGATGAAGGCTAACGGTCTCAGACAGTACAGGAAACCTACTTATTTTAACAGCGATGATGCTAAAAGCTGAATATGTGCGACTCGAATGTTCTAGAGAAGAATAAGCACAAATTCTCCATCTTGCACATCACCAACCTTTATAATTTTCATAACGATGCTGAGCAGTCTTCATTACATATAAAGAGGAGCGATTATAATTGAAGATGAGACTGAGGAACTCAGGCTTAGTTTGGCTTGGCAAAAACTCAAAAATTCCAGTAGTATGACGGCCTCCCCACTTGCATCGACTTTTATTTCCGAGTCCCCAAACGAAGGCCTTGGGACCAGCTAATCAGAGCTCAAAATACAAAGGAAACATTTGAACTTGTCGTTATGAAAAACAACGAGATCTGTGAAGCGAAACAAAATGCTGAACGTATCTGTAGCTTGCTTCTCATGCGGTGTTCGTCCAATTATCGTTTAATTAGCTGCAGTAGGCAAAAACACTGCCAGCTGCTCGCTGCCTTTTCTTCTGAAGAGTTAACGGAGCAAGCTTCATTAGGCATGAACGGACAGAAGAACAAGAATCAAAGTAAAGGCGAGTACGAGTCGAGAAAGCGGCGACAGCTCAAACAACGAGGTTGAGCTGATCCTGGAGAGTTCCAGAGGAACGCGTGCCATCAGTAGGGTCGAAGTACTTGAGAAGTGTTGCACATGCTGGTTTTGATGCTTCATCGTGGAAACCCCAAAAAGTACATATAAGAAGGTTGTAAGAGTACGAGCTGGTGGAAGTTACTGTTATAGAAGAATCAGCAAATAAAGAGTATCAGCAGAAGGCCGAGTTGCAGGGTGGAAGTTTGTGACAGTCAGAGTGAATGGTCCATAAGGCATTGAGATTTCAGGATAAGTGGGGATGCATTAGATGAACGACCCAATGACCATTTCAATACTGTTCTATGTAAAGGTGAAAAGGTAGAAAACGATAACAAGAACACATCGCGTATTAATTCCCATGCCCTACTATGTATTATATCCTTCAGCACCGATATTAAGGTAGATTTATTTAATTATTTAATATATGCCAAAACGAGGAGCGCTTTACAGATCAGACCAACTTCACAGAAGAGGACTCAGGCGGAAAAGATGAAACAAAAAAAAAAGAAAAACGACAAGAACTCGAGGAACCACCACAAATCACAACTGAAAGAGAGGGAACATAAGGATACCGCGCTACTGAGCGAGGCTCCACTATGTAATTCTGTGATTTTGTGATGCGGAGCAACTCCGAATCACCAACATCGGACCCGAAATGCGTCAACTAGTTTATTTAGATCCTATTATGTGTAGTTGTGAGCCACAGGCGAGATTGTTATTGTTACAAGGTCCTCTTCATTGCCTGATATTTCGTTGTCCTCGCCTTCGTCAGAGCATGAGAGAGTCAAGACAATTCATGGGAATATTTGTACAAGCCCTTGAACCATGAAATCACGCATCGAGATCCCATCCATGCACCGAAATTACAAATCAAATCCCAGTGAAAAAGGCGACAAACCTTCTTACACGTCCTATGGCAGAGTAATGTTGAAGTGACGACCGAGTACATACATCTGGACTTGGTAAGAGAGCGGAGCGTACCACCGGAAGCCAATCCAAAACCATTTGGCCCTAGGACGTGTGAGGAGGTTAGTCTTCGGTTTCACTCAAAAGCACAATATCACGTCGTTTTCGTGTTTCAGGTTTTAGCGGATTCTAAATCTCCTCTATGCGCTCAATCCGGCGGAGTTCATAAAATGTTACCAAACTGTCTTCAAACTCGTTTTTTAAACGTGTTCGGGACGGGATTTGGAACAGTTTGTCAAGCCGATTGGACACATGAAGTGGACTGAACTGCATTTTCAGACCATCAGAAAACAGAGTTTGCTTCACTTTTATGCGTTTCGCCGTACATACATAGCTGGAATCCGTGAAAAGGAGGTCTAGAGCCTGTTGATACCTACAATCCACGGAACGAGGTGACGCACTGCCTTTAAGTTGAACCGTGATTTTGGTGCATAGCCTGGATCTCTCTACATCACTGAGATTATGTTTGTCCAAATATTCTCATGAATTGTCTTGACTCTTTCAGGTTCAGACGAAGGTGAGGACACCGAAACGTACCAACAACTACACATAGCAAAAAAGACACAGCTGTGCCACAGATCGGTTTAAAGGAAGAAAGCAGAGATTCAGGTGGGACGACGGTAATATAAACAGCGCGAAATCACAGCTGGCGGAAGGACGAACAAATGCTGCAGTACGTCTCCACGAATCTCTAGGAAATCTCATTAAAAACGCCTGCAGTTCCTCATTAAAAATGCCTGCCGAGCCTGACATATCTCTTCAACAAAGCGCCGTAGTGCCTGCAGATCCTGACGTGGGACAATTTCATGTATAATTCATAACACTGCTAAACTCGTGGACAACTTCGAGCTTGATGAGTAGACTGTAGGGCGGTTGGCCGATTACTATTATTTACTAGCCGGTATGCCCGGCTTCGCTCGGGTGTTCTACTACCCCGGCTACTTCACACTGATGAAAAAATTTGCTACTACGCTAAATCCATTGAAAATGCTAATTAATATGGTGATCAGCATGCTGACTGACCTGAATGACCCTTTTTTATCCGACATATTAGCGAAAAATGAAATAATGAAGTTATTTGGATAATAACTTTATGGGAAAAGCGTGCCATATTTGCGATTAGCATCTTTGAGAACCTCATTGAATGCGCTCTTACTCTTCCCTGAGAAGTAGCGAAAAAAAAATCAAAAACCGATATACCGATATGATTAAAAATCCGATAAAACCAATAACTCGATGTTTCCATGCATAGTGGTTGTCATATTTGTGATCAGCGCATAAATCCAGTAGACATGCCCTCACTGACCTCTGAGTAGAAGCTATGGAAAATGTATAAAATTAGTAAATCGATATCGTCATTCAAAACGGTTGTTACAATTGTGTTCAGCACATTCGAAAACCCCATTGGGCATGTCCCCACTGATTCCCGAGCGAAAGTTGTGAAAAATCGACAAACTCAATAATTCGGTACCGCCATGCAAAACGACTGTCATAGTCGTGTTCAGCATATTGAAGAACCATAGTAGACATGTCCTCACCGCCCCCTGGACAAAAATAGTGAAAAATCGATAAAATCGATATAATCGATAAACCAATCGATAGCCCCAGGTGCAAAATAGCCTATAACCTCCGACGGCCACCGGTGGGCCTGTATGCAAAATTTGGTCCAGGTCGGTTTATCCTCCGCGATTTCTATAAGGAACATACACACAAACACACACACACAAACTTTCACTTTTATATATACAGATTTCTTATTGTTTACATGAAACATCTCATACTATCAGTGCAAAAAGACACAATTACAAATTTGTACAATTAAAACTTGCCTGAGAAGTAATCATCACTTTATATAGTTGCCAAGTGTTCTAGAAAATGATCAAATGTTATCAGCAATTGCCTTCAGTCCACTCAGTGCTAAATAATCGGAACCTGCTCTGTTTACGAAGGATTGTGATCTGCACTAGTCTTAGTTCTAAGGAGGTATAGCTTCGCCGCCCCTCGTAACTGATGGCTTGGATGTGCAATATATGTTGGAATCAAGCTATTAGGTTGAGGAATTATAAATGTCCGTTTGAACTTCAAATTAAAAACACTACCGCGACAATATCACAAGAGCTCCATTCGAGAGGTGTTTCCCGAATTGTTGGTTGACTCTTCTACTTCCTCAAATGAACGAGTGCCCTCTCTGAGAAAATCGCAGAGCTTTGAGACGCCGTAGCGACCCTTTTGGTTTCACTGTAGTTTCTAAATGTTTCTCCGACAATTGACGATGCATCGGCAGGTACAGGTGTTAATCTGATAGTGTCAATCATGGACTAGGAGGCAAATGAGAGAGGTCGTCCCATCTTTATTTTCTGGTTCTCTGCTGGGTCATTTTCGCGATGTGTCACTTCGACCATGTCGTGGATAAGTTTTGTAGCCGCCGTTTTGATACCATGACGATGAAGGTCTTTCTCGAAGCGGTCCTAATATTGTGCAGAGAGATCAACAGTAAACTTTTGACCAGATTACCAGGGATTCATCGTCATTTGGTGGAGTGTTCCTTTCATGTTTTACCGCAAACACAATGTCACCTTCCACGCACGACTGCCATTTATAACTCCTAAACCTAATAGATAAAGAATCAGAGACGCGTTCAAAGCGGAACTTGCATTCCACGACATTTCTGCATTCACGGGATAGTGGTTTCACCGTAATTTAGAATTGGTGCTCAATCCATCATCGACCGGCTTGCGACATCAATTTTGATGCCTGTCAAATGTTGGTGGGCCTTGCCGCAGTGCCGCAGCGATTAGCAGCCCACATTCAACAGGTATCAGAGTTTTTTTCGTTAGGATGCGGTGATGCAGCGTGCCATACTTTACGCGTAGTAGGTGACATTCAAAGACAACTGAAGTAGGGGTTGCCGTCGCCTCGAGTTTTGAACAGGTATAGATTTTTTCAATTTTTCATTTCAACTTTTCTTTTTTTTAAATTTTCACACCGATTATCGGAGTTAAGCAAGGAAATCAAGAGTTTCAGGTTAACCTTTGCGTTGAAATGTTTAGTAGGTAAAGGTTCTCGGTGCTTTCAAAGTTAAGAAGATATGTACCTTCAGTTACCTTGGTTAACGTGCAGGTTTTCACGTCTCGATCGAAAGGATGTCAGGATCTGCAGAAAGAAAACTAATTCCCACGCCTCCCATCGGGAAGAGCCTAGAAATGGCAATTGGCCCTCTCCAAAAAATCGGAAACGTAGGCGTTCACAGGGGTGCTCAAAAGAATCCTTTTGAGTGCTGTGAAAGCAAAGCACACTTCGAAGCAGAACACAAGGCTGAAATTTAAGAAAATTTCGAGCACAGTTGCTTTCTGGTTCCAGAAACCACAGCATTGCTACCTATTTTCTGCAAAAAAAAAAGACGACGTTTACCCGTTGTAAAGTGCTACTGATTCATGACCTTGTAAAGAAGAAGGATTCGCAAGTTTTTCTTGCGCAGCTATGTAGATTGGGAAATGACCTATGAAGATATGAACCTGTTCAGAGCTCAGGAATGGGGAACGAACATCCATTACCTGGCAAACCCCTTATACCACGAACTATCAATGACGACGGCGCCAGGGATAGGAAATGCGCTGCGTCGTGGCCAAAGAATGGATCAGAAAATTCTTATTTTGCAAGGCAGATGAAGATTTCTTCCAGCTGCCGTTGGTTACCATTTTTGCTTTTATTTGGTTTTCTAATTCTTTTTCCAGGCGGAACTTCTAGTAAATATTAAACTATTTTTTCTTTCTTGTTAGTTGCTTCTAAGCTTTAACCAAGATTGATATATCACTTTATTCGGCTAACGTTTCGGCTTACTCGCCTTCGTCAGAGCCTTGTACGCTGCCAAACAGGATTTTTGGGGCCACCGTCAGCTAGACACGCGTTAACATTAGTTTTTTTTCTTTAACAGCTCGAATCTTTGATTTTTACATTACCTAACTGGTTATTGGCTTCATTTCCGGAATTTCCGTGGTTTGGGTCCTTTGCAGCGGCGATAACTCTATTTCTTTTTTCCACGTACCTCACCCCACCCATCTACGTATGTATGTACATCCGCCACAGCTGGTAGATTTGTATCGTAGGCACGACGTTTCCTTGGAAGAATAAACCTCAAAAGCCGAAACCGCCCCTGTAGAACATGCGACAACCATTCTTTCGGTGCTTGTCAGTCAATCAAGCAACGTGTGAAAAGAGCTGAAGCAGCGACAATGTGAGATTGGTTGTCCTCGAACCACTGGGAATTGTTTTTCTCCTATGGTTTCCCAGCTTGACACTCGACTCCCACGAGTCAGACGCACGTGTTAGCTCGTACCAAAGCTAAGGGACTACGTAGCAGATAAGAATGAAGGTTGTCCTTCTGAATCGATGGTTCTGGGCCAGGATGCGTACTTGAGATAACCCATGGTATTCCTTCCAAGGTATCCGAATTTACCCTTTGTCTGGCACCCATCAACACCTTTACCCGCCCGTTAAGGATTCCAAGCCCAGCTTCTACCCATAAATATGACTGGGGGTTACCCAATTGTCCATCCTCCTATTGAATCATCATCTCGCAGGACAACGACCGCTCGAGAAAAATGCTGCCTTCTCAGCCAGCGTTTCCGGCCACTCGGGGTACAAAGTTCTGGAAATTTTTAGACCTCGCATTTACATAACATCCTGGTTTTTTCTTCTTTCCAGGCAACCTCGCAGCCGCCGTGGAAGAGTTTACCCGAATTTACCTACGATGACAGCATGTGCAAAGTGGTTAGTTTTGTGATCCACTTTCTCCACACCACACTGAGAACAATATCAGAGTACCAGTGTCGGACGCAGTTGCTAGCCGGGGTGACGTGGGAAAAAGGTGGCCACTGCACCACCCCGCAACTCGGATAATAATTATCTAGTAATAGATATCTTGAAAATGACAGTAAGAATGAACAACAAAAAATAAGCTCATACTATATTTTTATCTTTTTTTTTGTGAAGTAATTTCAAAAATTCCATTCTTCCTTTCCATTCTCGGGGGCGGGGGGCTCCCCCCCCTCGTCTACCACTGCAGAGTACGTAGTGCCGAAGAATCGGAGAACCTTAATAGAATAAGTACAATATGACTCAATGAGTATTAGCGACACCAATTTGGGTTAGCGAGAAGGCGGGAGGGTGGGGGCGGGGGGGTGGGGGGGGGGGGGCTAAACGTGAAAGCAGGCAACAATTAAGAAGGTCAAACTAGTACTTATTCTTAGGCTAATCACCCTTCCCATATGAAATATTTCTTAAACCAAATGTAAAGTCCAATGGGATCAAATTCCAAGAAAAAGATGAGCTCGAACGTTGTACGCCAGGCTGCGTAATAGTTTTAAGGCAACTGCAAGGATTTATGAGTGAGTTCTGTGGCAGTGAGCTGCGTGGGACTCATCTTCTCAGGCGCAAAAACGCTTGTGGGAGTTAGAGCTGTGTACTTTAGCTATTGTTTTTGTGGATCATTGGGAGTTCCGTGGGCAGAGTGAAAGTACGTTGGAAATTGAGCCAGACACTCATAACTGCTTGGCCTAAAACCTTACTCATCTATGTTTGCTTAGCCATTGCGTCATCGTCTAGACGTCAAATTAATTTTGAGCCCACACAACGCATTTTTAATGCTAGATATTCCACATATGCTGAGAGAAGCAGTAGGGAAGTGTTGGGTCAAATAAGGAATACTCTGCTGGCAAATATAGTTTGGCGTGCATATTTTACCTTATTTTACTCTATTTATTTACACCTCAGGGGTGTATTAATTGAACAGCGAAGGTAGACGTGGAAATATGAAGGACGAGAACTGCATTGTCGCGATGAAAACAAGTTTTTACCCTAGTTTGGAGCCCACGATCAAGTTTCTTTTGAAAACGGAAGATAATAGTGAGACGTGGGAAGGTTAATGGGACTTTTTTTTGTGCAATTTGTTGTTGAGAACATGTTTCCCTTTCTATCGTGAGCGACGATGGGGGTTATCGAGAAAACCCTGAAAACCCTGTTTTCCGCGGACTCAAGGAGCTCGGCGCGCGACCGCCCCGCTCGCGCTGGAATCATCACCGTGATAGCAAACCATAGGGTTTTCTTATTCGGTAGTTGATTTCTTTTTAATACTATAGTTAGCATCAAACAAGATGAAGGACTATCGAGAAAACCCATATTTGCTATTGCGACAACGATTCCAGTGCGAGCCGAGGGGCAGCGCTGCGTACTTCCTGGGTCCGCGGAACGCGCATCAGCGTCGACTCCCATCGTGAAAAAAATTGGATACGCATGCAGAAGAGGGGAGTTGTGTGGGGAAAAATAAACTCTATGCTGAAAAAGGAACTGATCAGCATTTATTCTCAAGGCACCGTACCGTGAGATACGCAAGAGGACTAGCATCAGAGGAAAATCATGGAAGCCAGGGAAATGCGAAGGCATGAGCCAGAGATCAGCATCGAAGATGAGTTAGGAAGGTACTGCTCCTGATTAGATGATCCGATCCCCTGGCAATCTTCCTGCTCTCTGGCCCAGTGATCCTCATTTTGTCACCAACAATTAGGGGGGGGGGGGGGGGGGTACGTTA
>KN726815.1:5570-25384 GCA_000816745.1 Ancylostoma duodenale
TTTTTTGAATTTTTTTTCTTCAAAATCGACAGTGTGTCCCACGTGTTCACATGGGTTTTCATAAAATGAAATCTATGTCTAGTTTATGGAGTTTCAGTTGCTAAGGCTCACCTTTCGGATTTTCGACCTCTAACACAGAAGAAGTCTATCGCTCTACAGGAAAACCTAAAAGACCCGCCGTGACAAAACTCCCACTACGAACTAGATGCTGAGGTCAAGTCCGTCAAGTTATGTCTAGCGTGTAGCACGGGTTTGTCTTCGTAATTCACAAATTATTCTTGGTTGGCATGGGCTACTGCGAAATTATTGGATTCTGAATCAAAAAGTTTCACGGAGAAAAGACTCATTCATCAACAATTACAGCTCACTTTATAAGAAATAAAGGAGTTTGGGCTGTGCAACAAATTGTCAATGTTATTAACCGACAGCTATGGAGCCCTCGCTGAAATCACAGATAATCGCCGATGCTCGTCCACAAACTCCTCTCACAGTATTCGTGACTGACACACGCACGAATCTAGTCCGAATTGCCCTATGTCCACATCTCTTTTGAGCAGAGAAGGTATAATATTATGTAACAAGAGGAAGTCAGTAGTATAGTCCTTACGCGCAATCAGCGGAGAATTTTCGAGAGCGCCAAGCATGCGGTGCGTGCACTGCGTGGCCCTCTTCTGGGGCCGTCCGGTCGATATCGGTCAGCCACAGGCCGCTCACCTTCAAATAAACTTCAACTAAAGAAAAAAAATGAAAGAAAAACACACATTTGGGCTAAAAGTCTGACGAACGAAGGGGACCGCTGCCGCAAGAGGGCCGCGCCGCGCACGCGCCGCATGCCGGGGGCGCTCGAAAATTTTCCGCCGATTGCGCGTAAGGGCTTTACATACTGTGGCCTTGAAGAGAGTACACGTCTAATCAATATGGCCGTTCAGTGTGGGCACGCCGATGCCATCGCGTCTGTATGCCACAAAATCTTTGCGACAACCTGTTCTGCATCTTGTTTTTGCGTGAAAAGAGAAACCCTCTTCACAGACGCGCTCCTGAACTGGTTCAATCATTCTTGTATTGCAAGAAAATGTCAGTCACTGAGTCATTCGATATTCTTTCGCTAACATTGCTTTGTACCAGTGCACGGCATCAATTGTATTTAGCTCCACGGGAAGGCGAACCAAAAAATATACCCCATTAATGTATGGACCGTTAGTTGAACATTGTCAATCCAGAGGTCGTCGCGACTTTTTCACTGGCGTGAATCTGAAGAAAATGCGAAAATGCGAGCGCGACCAATAGTCGCTCCGCAGATTAAAGGTCCATGTTCGGCATCATGAGAGTGCTATTGTACTACTCTGCTTCGGTGAGTGGGCAGTCAGCCTTACAAACCTTCAAAGGCGGCGTGTCACCTTGTTTTCATGTTTGGGGTTTCAGCGGATTCTGAATCTCTTCGAAGTGCTGAATCTAGCGGTATACATAACTTGTTACAGAACGGGCCCTAAACCGGTTTCTTAAACGTTATTCGGAAGGGGATTTGGAACAGTTTGTCTAGCTGAGTGGACGCGTGAAGATATTGATTTCACCGATCGAAGACGTGTTGACCAAAGCTGCAGCCGTGACGGGCAGCCAGCACAGTTATGGACTGCTCTGCCCATGTAGTCCGTGAACTGCGCTTTCATACCCTCCAAAAACGGATTTTTGTCAATTTTATGCGCTATGACGTATCATTGCAATCATTGGAGTCAACCTGACAAGAAGGTCTTATGCATTCTAATATCCACAGCCCCTGAAACAAGGTGACACACTGCCTTTAAATATATCTCACAAACAGGAACGAATGGGTTGAATTAGAAGCACCGCTTTTCTGTAATTTTCTCATGGACCCCTCACTCTAAGCCACTCTTGGATGGCTGTGGCATCCGAGGATCACGATGAAGTGTGTAGCTTACAAGGGTCAAGGTGGTATGGTCAAAGAAGAGACACTCAGTAACTTGAAGATCTTGGTGTAGTGGGTCATTTCATTCTATGGACGTCAAATCCTTAGAAAGGGGAGAAGGGATGCAGGATGGGGAACAGTAGTGTCCTGCTGAAGGCTCCATTGATGCCTGAAAGCCAGGATTTCAGGAAACGTGCAATAATCTTCAACGATTCGTTGAGATTGCTGGTGAGCGATTTCGTCTGTGCAGACAATACATGAAGCCTGCCTGTCACGCCTCCAGTTACACCATTTTTCATCACGAACCAGTGAGCTACGAAAGGAGCATTCAACTATGAAAGGATCTGGCGGGAAATCTTCGACTCGCTCTGCTGACGAGGTTCAGAAATCAGTCCAACAATGTAGAACTGTAGAATGTTGCTGAGCACTCATTTTTGCTGCAGCACTCATTTTTATTTCATTTGCTTCCTTAGTTACCTTTGATTTCTCACACTGTGATGCCATTTTATACCACAACGCTCAGTGCTGTTAATTTGATGCTTCGTCTTGCATTCCAAAATTTCTATCCTTTCTTTCTCAATTTCGCGTTAACTATGGCATCAGAAGTTTGGGAGAGTCGCGCTTGAATGTGAAAGATGCAGGACGTTTGCAAACATCCAGCACCCAGTGGCACTAGCACGTGATCGCATGCGCTCGCCGTGAGGCTCAATTATAGACTGTGCCTCGCGAGGATGCGAAGGTGACAGAGCATTCGGCCGATGTTTCGTCATAGGTGCTAGCGGTCTCGAGCCCTCCGAGCGAGACAATGTTTAGTGCAATGACCGGAGCAGAGCAGCCCCTCTGCTGGAGCTTTGTAACTAATTCATAACAACCTCGCAAGGATATGCGCATGGAGGTGGTAGCGATTCACTCGCTCTCCTCTGGGATATGCTCTTTGAGCACATCTCATTGAGGTTCCATGAGCAGCTTGAGGATCCGTTTGTTTCTAAGAAGGGCAGTACGATCAAATACACAAGATGAGCGGACGAAGAACGCGTCATCATAAGCTGTTAAAACTTTTCTGAAACCAGTTGTGCAATTGATCAAACTTTCTGAATATTTCCTAACTTTTTTCCATTACTCTCGAAATTCACAAGGAGTGCGGATGCAGTGATGGCGGACAAGTGTGCCGCGGCCCGAAGTTAGAAGAAAAAACACCAGGATAGGTGTCGATCGAGGAAGGGTTCGTCATGGCCCAGTGGTAGCGAAACGCTAGGGTACGGGTCCTTGGATGGGGAAAGGTTCCGCCGTGGCCCAGTAGTTGGGAAAACTCTAGGATACTGGTGCACGAATAAACCGTGGGTCTGCCCTGGCCCAATAGGTGGGAAAAGCGCCAGGAGAGGGGTGCTCTGATGGAAGATGGGGTGGCCCTGGCCCTTTGATGGGGAATACACGAGGTTACGGGTCCACGGATGGAGAAAGGTTCTGCCGTGGCCAATAGTGGAGAATACGCCAGGATACGGGTGCAGTGATAGAAAATGGGTCTGCGCTTGCTCGATAATGATGAAAACACCAAGATACGGGTCCACGGATGTAGAAAGGCTTCGCCGTGGCCCAGTAGTGGGGAAAACGCCACGATACGGGACTACGGATGGAGAAAGGCTCACCTGTGGTCCAGTAATAACATTTAACATTCAACATTTATTGGCACGCGGTTGCGCGCGTGCGGAAGAAACAAATGAATAAAACAGTAAAACCAACGTATATGAGCGACAATGTGCATCACATCACATGGATGAATGATAAAAGCAACAAACAAAGAAATAATAAAACGTAGAAGGAAACGCAAGATTTACTTCAGAAATTTGTTCACTAAAGTTTTGAATTGTTGTATACGCGGCGGTATACGGAATTTTTTGCTAATTCTCGCATAGTCCGAACACAGTCTGAACGAAAAAGCTAGTCCTAGCCAAAACGGACGAAGAAGGAATGATACTTTTGTCTGCAGTGCCTCTCGTATTGGAACTATGGGTTAGAAAAAAGGCGTTGGGGTTGTTTAGTTTAACAATACCATGAAGAATCTTATAAGCCATAAATAGATCTTGCTTTCGCCTTCTGATTGCCAACGATTCCAAGCACAGGTTTGCATTTCTACAAGAGCTTGGAGGTACAGTGCGGTAGTCGAACCCGCCCATTCGCAACAGGATTTTACGCGTAAAACTATTCTGCACTTTCTCGAGAATTTGAGCATTTTTGGACTTACTGCTATTGTATATAACTGTACCGTACTCTAGCATAGGCCGAACGTAAATTTTATAGGCTCGTAATAATACTTGAGGGTCATTAGAGGAGAGACATCGAAAAAGATTAAATACTCTTTTCATAGCTCTAGAGGATATAAGTTCTATATGCTTATCAAACACCAGTTTATCTGTGATGTGAAACCCTAGGTCTACCGTTTCAGGAACTTTAGATATATTTATCTGGTCAATGAAGTACTCGTGTTTGACATTGTTTGGTCCCAGATGCATAACTTTAGTTTTTGATAAGCGCAAAGGAAGATTCCATCTAGTGGACCACTTGACGATGGCATCTATAGCTAACTCAAGATCAGCCGCATCACTATCTCTCGATAAAGTTTTATACAACTTAAAGGCAGTGTCTCACCTCAGGGACAAAGTTCGTCAGTCGAACATGTCCGAGCAGCTGAGCACAAAGATGTACTTTAAGTTACACGAGAACCTCGAAAACCCCATAAGTTACAGGTTTCTCTGGCCGAGACTTTCAAAATTCTCGGCGAGTGGACGAGAGGATTCATTCCGTAGCTAAAGCTTGCGGAGGGTGCGGCATGTTTTCAACACGACAATGTTTGTTCATTCGATAACAGCTACTGCTGAAAAGTTCATTTTAATGGGTCCCAGCTTCGCTTTTGCTAGCTTCCTACAGGGAAACTCGTCCGCTCCAATATGAAATCTTGCCTTCAAAATGGGGTTTTTACAGTTTTTTCGGGCTTCAAGCATATTTTTGGAATCAGCGCGTCGAGGAGGACCAGATTTCGTTGGTATCTCGTTCCCCTTCATGAGGTGAGACACTGCCTTTAATGTCATCTGCAAACATTTTGCATCTGACATTAAGGCCTGAGATATTTTCCGGGATGTCCCTTGTATAAATATTGAAGAGAGTAGGAGAAAGGACTGCGCCTTGGGGAACGCCGCTACAAATTTCTCTTGCAGATGAAAATGAATTCTTAACAACCACTCTAAATTTACGGTGAGCCAAAAAATCACTAATCCACAAGATGATTCTCTGATGAACTCCTAGTTGATATAATTTCTGAATAAGTTTGTGGTGCGGCACTTTATCAAAAGCTTTTTCGAAGTCGAAATATATAACATCGACGCTATGTTTCCTATTCAGAGCTGCAGTCCAGTCGTTAAGAGTTTCTAACATCTGAGTCACCGTGGATTTACCACTTCGGAACCCATGTTGATCCTCAGGGATAATGTGGTGCTTATCCAAATGATGTGTTATAGCGGCTTTCATTATTTTCTCGAAAGCACGGCAAAACACCGAGGTAATGCTAACAGGCCAATAATTATTGGGAGTATTATGCGGCGGCTTTTTGGGTAGAGGAATCACATACGCCTCCTTCCATCTGTCTGGAATTTCTCCTCTCATGAAGCTGAGATTGAAAATACATTCCAGCGGGGAGGAAATCTCAGCAGCTAGTTTACGAATAAAGTTTAACGGGATCCCATCAGGGGTCAGAGAGCGAGAATTGGGCCATTTTTGCAGAAGGCTCAGAATTTTATCTCTATGAAACCATACACTGTCTTCCATTTGCGTAAAGACATTGCCTGTTTTAACTATGCTAGAGTCGGTAGTGTTTTGAAACACACTCTCAAAATAGTCCGCTAAGAGCTCTGCTTTGTCTTTGTCTCGGGAATATTTGACCCCGTTTTTATCCATATGCGTCTGGAGGGGTTGTTTTTCCGAAGTGTAGAATTAATAATCCTATAGAATGCCGACATGTTACCCTTGGCCAGAATTTTTCTTTCAATATTTGAACGGTACTTCTTCAACTTTATACTAAATTTTTGACAAAGCTTCTTGAAACTAGCTTTATTGCTTGGAGTAGGAAAAGAGTGAGCCTTAGCCCATGCATAGCTGCGGTGTCTTGAAAGGTTCACCAAGTGCTCAGGCAAGTTAGATGCATGAAATTGTTTGACGCGTACTGGTACATAAAGCTCTATGCAGTGCTGCAACACCGCGATGAACATTTCGTACATTTTGTTTACACTGCGAAGCCTACTCAGCGATCCTATCCAATCAACGTTCTGTAAATGTTGAGCAATTAATTCATATCTGGCCTTCCTAAAATCCCTTACAAACATCTGTTGAATTTTACTCTTCTTTCTCTTGACAGAGAATTTGACAACCGAATGGTCACTTGACCCCAAGGAAGGAAGAATGCCCACTTCGTCAACAGAAAGGCGTTCGTTGCATAATACTAGATCAAGCGTATTGAAATCACGAGTAGGTGCATGTACCAGCTGATGCAACGAATGGGCTTGACAGAGTTCCAGGAAGTCTTTAGATAAGCAAGATTTAGCCGGCGAGACAACGTCCCAAAGAATATCCGTGTAATTGAAGTCACCAGTAACAACGCACAGATGGTTGCCCGCTGTGAGATCACTTATAGCTTTAATAAGTTGTGCATTATTTGCTATTGAGCAGTTGAGGGTGCGGTATACCGCGACTATTCGAAGTTTGTCTGACTCTAAGATAATGTCACAATAGAGAAGTTCATATCCGTCCGGAACAGATTCTGAGTGTATTAAGTCATAAGTTAGCGGATCACGGATCAAAAGCAAAACTCCACCGCCCCTTTTCCTTGACCTATCACAACGCACTGCTTGAAAATCTGAAGAATGACTTCCGAAAATTACCGCCGAGTCATTATCCGATTTTAACCACGTCTCGGAAAGAACTACTATGTCACACCCAGAGTGAATAATGCAGAAAAACAAGTCGTCGAGATTTTTTAGGAGAGATCGAATGTTTGTAACGCAGCACTTCAAATGTTCAGAAGATTTCCGAAGAGAATTTATGCGTTTCCCTCATTCGATTGCGGTGAGGTGGGATACGTTAGAGACGAGTTCGTACAGCTAGGTAATGATGAAACAACATTCAAACTAGAAGGCTGATCCTTACTGGGCATTGGTTGTTGTGAAGAATTCTTGTATGATGGCGAGGAATTGCGTAAAGAGCGATTCCGCTCCTTCTCAGCTCTGGTGAGTGAGGGCCTAACGAATACACGTGAGTGAAAGGACTTAAGAAGATGAGCACGTTTCAAGAACATTACGAAAATAAGATGAAGGGAGTAATACTTTGAGAAGACGTGGGCGCCCGGGTGAGGGACGACCCATCCGCTAAAGACTAACTGGCATAACTTGAATAGATAAATGATCGAGAATTTGGCGTCCACAATTGAGTCATACATCATGCGAACACTAACAAACGGTTCTGAAGATTCCTGGACTCCTACTGTTACAACGGACCGTTGCCTTTCTTTCGACTCACAAACAGACTCAGAGGAAACGTCAGATGAGTTAGCCACCTTGGCTGAGGAGCTATTATGAGTAGGAGACTGGGAAGAACTCAAAGCTGGAGCAGGCATAACACTGCCCAGCGGAGTGTGGGAATTTTTCAGTAGTTGATTCTCAGCTCGTAAGGTGGCTACCTCCTCTTGTAAATCACGGTTTTTTTTTGTATGATCCAGGCCATCATTTGGTCCCGGTTATCAATAAGATGCGAGATGAGACATTTGACATGGTCCGGAATTGATTCATCCGCTTTCAGGAGATCAAGTGCACTGGCGATTTCGGGGTCACGAACGGGGCTGTCGTCCTCTATACGGGCACGCTTGGTCCTTTCCTGAAGAGTAGGAGCACGAAGCGGTGTGAACATTGTGCAAGTAGAACCGTAGAGCACTAATACCAAAACACCTTTCACGGTGGCTTAGAGAATTAACAAAAGTATGACTCCGCCACAAGAGTCTGCGCGGAGTTTTGATCTTTTGCAAGACGAAGTCGATATGGTTGAATCTATTGCGCCCTGCACTCCTCACGAACCAAAAAAGGAAAAATTGACCTGATTGGGTGGCAACTGGTAAATAAGGTATGCCCCTGCCACTAGGGTGAGAGTACAGTGGGTTAAATGACGGAACTTGTAGACGAGATCGCGCAGAATATAGTGAAAATAGGAGTAGTTGAGCCGAGCAGTCAGAGCGGCTATGATCGCAGCCGCTCACGGTCAGGGAAGGCGACCGAACTGACAGTAATGGGGAAAACGCCACGATACGGGACTACGGAGGGAGAAAGGCTCACCTGTGGTCCAGTAATGGGGAAAACGCCACGATACGGGACTATGGATGGAGAAAGGCTCACCTGTGGTTCAGTAATGGGGCAAACGCCACGATACGGAAGCATCAATAAAGAATGGATCTGCCCTGGCTCAATAGTGGGGAAAACGTCAAGATGCACATATGCCGGTAAAGTAGGGGTGCGCTATGCGCTCATTCTGTCTCAGTCGACCACCTGTACTTCCTCTCAGTATAAGAAAGCAGAAGCTCAGCTGGCCTATCTCAATTACGTGGAGCTTGAATCATTTCAGGTGAGTACTGTTACTGCATTGGTAACACTGAATTGTTCACAGGTACTAAAGCCATCTGGAAGTTATTCCCGTGATTTGGGAGTGGCTGGTCATAACGGCTCCATAGGTTTGGAAGAACTGTGACAAAACAATAGGTAGTATGATTGCACCGAAAAATAGTTTTATGTGTGGAAGATTAGTGTTGGCGTGGCTTTCAGATTGGTAGAACATGCTCAATTCATGAGGAGAATTCCAAATTTGAGATAATGATTAGTCTTGCTTATCTTTTAATTTTCCAAGCACTTCGTATGTGTGAAGCTTTTGCTCATACCTCAAGTGGCTGCCCCACCCCACTTTCTAGCGTCCCGAAGGGGCGGTAGTCAAACAAGAAAGTCTCGTTATTATACATATGTATCCTTTTGTATGCAAAGTTCCAAACAGAAGGCTTATCATATAGCACGGTGTGTTTTGATTCGAAGAATCATATTCCTTTGTGTTTATGAAAATACTCAATTGAGACAATCTGTACTTTCCCGTGAGAATTTTCCAGCAAGGTTGAGTTCTCCCATATTTGACGTTTTGGCGGGAGTTGCGCCTTCTGTCACAAAATTCTTCGGGATCTTGATCAGAATCTTCTTGAAGCAAAGCGGAAGATAACATGTAAGATCGAAAGAGAATTATCTCCTCGACGAGCTGAATCTGGAAGCATACATGCAATATTACAAAACACTCTTTGAACCCGTTTTTAAACGTTTTTGGGGAAGGAATTTGGAACACTTTGTCCAGCCGTGTGGACGCGTGAAGCCGTTGGTCATATTGATCGGATACGTAAAGACGTGTTGGCGAATACTGCGAACGTGGCGGCCAGCCAGCACAGTCACTGACCGCTCCGCCCAAGTGGTCCCTGAAATGTACTTTTGGATCCTCCGAAAACGGGGTATTCATCATTTTTATGCGTTTAGACATAAATCATTGAAATGAGCGTGATGAGGAGGTCTAGAAACTGTTGACATCTACATTTCAAGAAACGAGGTGATACGCTGCCTTCAAAGTTCAAAGACATGCCGCCACATCGCCTGCGGATACACACGAAATGTAAAGCGCGCAAGGAGGGGTGTGGCTCGTAAACAGCTGCGTCGAGGGTTGGCATAGTTCCAGTACAATGTACAAGATGACAACTTCAACACCACAAAACATTTATATTTAAACAAAACTGTAATTTCAATTTTGAAAAAAATCGAAGGCTTTAAGAAATGAAGTATTCGCCTAGGGGTTATTTCACATGCTGATTACGAATTTGACAACCATTTTGTATCATAACACCATTTTTGAAGTGTTCCCATGTGTATACACACATGCGTATGCATGGAACATTGCACCTGTGTATGTACACACACATGTGTATGCACACACCATGATTAGTTAAGTTTTCACTGCTCTCCCGTCATTATTTCGTGGCATGCTCCCGCTATTTCCACGCTGGTCATGCTTGGTGCTGTACTGCTATAAATGAGGAAGGCTATTTATTTTCTCAACAACGTTTGGCTGTCTGGGTGAAAGTTGGCTCATCGGACGTTATCTTCTCAAGGGAAAGGAATGTAAAGAAGTTGCTCGCATGGTCACTCGCACTGGCGATTGTCCGTATTTTGATGCTTAGCTGGAGGAATCATCAGTGAAGGAGTGTTCAAACCCTCGCCAGTTTCCATGCCCAGAGTTCTTCCTCACTTTCTTCGTTGACTGCAAAATTTGTAGAAAAAATTTTATGCCTCTACCCGATTGATTCTGGTTGATTCCGCCAGGTTGCCGATTCTAGACACATTTGAAGTTCTATGTCAATACCATGTTGTTCACATTAGGCTTGATTTGATACTTCAGAAATTTTTTTTGGCTTCTCTATCACTCTCTATTGCTTATTGATAAAAGCGATCACTTGTTAGTGGAAGCTGTCGATGGCTTAAAATTTTTAAGTGTAGAAAATTTAGCGGAAAGTCGTCCTCGTTAGCCTCATCTTGTTTTTGCCTTTATGTACATATAGTATCCTTGATTGGCCTTCTTAGCCTCCATATACAGTTGTTTGTTTTTGGCTCTGAGAAATGATTATTTCTTTCGGTACATTCTCATTACATATACTGAAGGCTATTGAAGGTCGTTATTCTGAAAAAAAGCTTTTGAATACCATGAACACAACAGTTTTTTGAAACTCCTCACTTGAGTTATTTAAGGTTGTGGACCGATTAGTATGAGAGAGAATAAGTTATGCTGTAGACTAAACTGTAGCCTGAAACCAGTTTTTGTCGAGAAACAGTAGTGACATGGTAAGAGGTACAATTAATTGTGATATTGATGGAAGGCAATCATGTTATAAGGTACAAGAAATGTTCAGGCAAGTGACTTAGCCTGCACAGTCACATTATGAAGGCCGCATTTCACATCCCATCGTTTCCTGAAACACTATTATTCATCGGAAACCGGTGCGGAGTGGTACATGTAGTGTTTGCCTTCCTTTGCAAAGTTTCAACAACCAGAAGCGCCTTTAGTTGTGGAAAAATTCTTTGAAAAAAAAAGTCTCTATAGCGCTACCTGAAATGTCACTTCCAGTCCTTCCCTAGGAAGTTTATTTTGATTCGTAGTTAGAACTCGATGTTAGAACTCGGAAAAAATCATCGGATTGTTAGAAATTTGCATCCTGAATCAGATCTTTGTGGGTCAGTGTACTTTCGCACAACAAGGATCGATCCTGATTGCTCTTGACGTTCATCAGTCATAATTATACGAACTCCGATTGTGAACTTCTTTTGACCGACCAGAGCGCTTTTTCATTTCGATGGATAGGAGTGCTGCAAAGATCCAGAAAAGTCACTGAAAAACTAGAACGGGTAACGTGCACGAAAGGCACCGTCATATAGTTTTGCCTCTATCCAGCCGCCGGTTGTCCCCATCTAGTTGAAAACTGCAAGCTCCATTAGAGTCAGCCAGCTGGAGTCACCTAATTTTAGTGGAAGCTGCCATTGAACAAGTTCCTCTTTGTAGTACTTTGAACGACAAGTTTTTTGGAAAGAGTTCAGTACCGACTAAGAGACGGCCATAATACAAAAATATTTGCAAAAAATCAAAGTGGCGCAGCTGAATACATCAACACCACTCGGCTCTAAACATGGTTACCCACGTGCTGAAGAAGCTGTTGTCTTCATGGTGAAATATGAAAAGAGTAGCCTCTTGAGGAGGGCTGAGTTCCATACAGGCGCTTACGGCAGATCCCTGCCTACAACTACGTAGGCCAGCCCATTCATCATCATCCTGTCAAAACAACGACTACAAGAATTTTCTCACGACAGGGCTCATCCGAAGGCGAGGAAAAATACACAATAAAACACTGAGGAAATAAGAATGGAGGTCCCGTGTTAATCGCTACGTAGCCAAGACTCGTCACTATCAGACCACTGCTTAGTTCTGGCTAGGAAGCTTTCCTCACGAAGAAAAAACTCCGAAACACGGAAAAAAGTGGGGGTTAGGGTGAGCGTCTATTTTGATTCACAGCGCAGCTGCTTCTTCAGGTCAGGACGAAACTTCATTTTCTGCATGGAGGATGAGGAAGAGCAGCTGAGAGTAACCATAGACAGAAGCTCGATAGAGGCGCTCTGTTTTCGTTTTTAAGAATAAATTTTGTTCTGGGCGAAAACGCGCAGCCATAGTTTTACACCCTAACACTTTGTTAAAAAATGCTTGTGCATTGACAAATGAGTCGTGTTATTCTCAGTGGGAGGTATGGAATGCAATGCGCAAAAGCTACGAGAACAATGTTCATGGCTTTGCCGAAGCGAACATGATCCTAGTCTATCAACCGGATTTTCAAAAATGTTTACAAAAAAATCACTTGATGCAACTTGTATCCTCTGAGAACTCTCCAGCAAGTTTTATGTGTCCAATGTTGAACACCTTGGTCGGAGTAGATCCTTTTGTCACGAAATTCTTGGGGACCTCGAATGATAGCTTCTTGTAACAACTATCAGTGAAATTCTGAAAACACGAGACGCTGCAAAACACTGCTTAGATATATAAAATGGTTCTTTAAGCAAACTTTGTGATTTCCTTCCTGAAATTATTGCGTACTGAGTGACTCTACACAAATCTGAGCTGATAAGGTTATTTAGTGGCTCTCCGCATGAAATGGTCACTTACACCGTCATAGTTGCACCTGTGGAGGATGTACACTTTCGGATCGATGCTACTCAGCTCTCCCTTGCGACCAGTTAAATAGAAGACCCCTTCCGAGTTGGAGAATCCCTGGGCAAGAACTTGGTCTACAACTAAAAAACAAAAATTGAATATAGAACAAAAAGTAACAAGTAGAAATGTTATAGGATTATAGGTAAAAGAAAATCAGCATCATTATTCATATAATGATTCCATGCATGATCACTTATCTACATATATGCCGTATCGGCCGAAAAGAAATCACATTCTAAACTTTTGCTCATAACCAGTTTTGGCGGTCAGAGTGCAATACCCGCACTGGCTTTGTTAAAAATAAACTATCAGAATGCTGATTTGCGTTCTTTTCGTTTCCAGGTATATAATTCACCCCACCAAAATGATTCACTGGCCAAACAAGGCGAAAAGAGCAGCTGTGGACTGGGCTATCACCCTTGGGAAAATCATCTTCGAATCTCCGATTTGAGCATTAGATTTCCAAAGTTTTTCGTTTTCGCGTTCCTTCCTTTTCCTCGGTTTTGCCGCACATAGCGCCCGACTAGGTTTGCGAAGAACTTAGCGACGTTTTCAAAATTGGCTGGACTAGGAAATTTCCGAAAAAATTTGTAAGAGTTCGTTACAGACTCGTACCTAGTACCTAATTACGGGCTCTCGATAAATCCTGGCCAATTCGAGAATTCTTGACTAACCACGGAGTGGCATGAATGGACTGACCATAACTTCAGAAGTAGAATGCATTGGTGGGATATGACAACAATTTCGAGACTACTCACACATTCATGTGAGATTCCCGCAGAACAAAACGACCTCTCATCGATCTCGGGAAAAAATCGGGAGCTCCGGCGGGAGACATCGTTTTGGTCTTGTTGCGGGATTAACCGGAGAATGATGCGGGTTTGTAATTATTACGTGGTGATCCTTATCAAGTGAGAGGTATATAAGGTCTTCAGTTAGCAGTTAGAGGCGCGCTTGGAACCGCGGCCCAGTATGAGGACCAAGCGAGATGCGTGGGACGCGGCTGTGGGAGGCCGCAGTGCAAAAAAAACGCGTCCGGGTCCGCTAGTTGCGGGCAGCGTCGGCTGCCCGGTACTAGCGGACCGGCATGGAACCACTAGCGGACCAGCACAAACTGGACGCGCATTTTTGCTTCCTCATGTTTTTCAGTTTCGATACAGAACCTGCGCCATGATAATGCTATCAAGTTCGGGACAAAATCGGGATGTTCCGGGACAGAAACTCCCATTTTTGGATGACTTACGCTTACCCTCGAATGGGAGACATCCTTTTGTTAGGCGAGTCTCCCACACGAATCTCTGAGTACTCTCCATGCTCGCCAAACCCTTTGATCAGCGCAGCTGCAGTTCCGTTTGTTTTCATTTTATCCTTGCTCAAAATGCAGACTTTTTGTTGTGCAATGTGAAAATCTCAATATTGAGCGTATTAGCCGTCCTCCCTTCTTGAATGATGGTGCACCATTTAAGCTGGAGTGCTCGTCATAGTGTGCGCGTCCTCTATACTTGCACATTTTGGGAAAATTTCGAATATTCGAATGATCGGATAGATTCGAAAACTGGTCTTTTCAAAAGTTGGATTCTCTAATAGTTATTTGAATACAAAAACCGGAACCCCATTATGATGGAATAAAGAAAGGCGCTCTCGAATGATTGCAAGCATTTTGTGAAAGAATGGCAACGGAACGGGAAAAATTGCGACTGAAAGAAAGTGCAAAGACTTATGTGAACACCTAATAATTCTGCTAATAATAATTCCTACCTAATAATTCAAACTCCTCACTGAGCGTGTATTGGATGAATAAAAGGCATTGCACTTTTAACCCAAAAAGGAAATTACAGTGGGACCACTCTGTAAGCGAACATATGGCGCCTTCTTTCGATACAAAACTAGACCAGCAAACAAGGCAAACGTGTCTGAATCATTTCATGTGATGAAAATGTCGAATATTTGGGTAACGCATTTAAATAATGAGGGTTTCGAATATTCAAATAATCGAATACATGCGAATGTTGACTTTTTCGAATATTCGAATTTCGAAAATATTCAAAAAACGAAAATTTTGAAAATTCGAATTCTCGAATGGTTCGATTCGAATAATTTATTCGAATAACCGAATAATCATTCGATTCGCTTGCAAGTATAATGTCCCCTACCAAAGTGGTGAGTCTTCCGCCAGAGGCGAATGCTGGCAAAATGGCTCATGTATGTAGTGTATGAAGAAAACAGGCACAAAAATACCAGGTAGTCGATGATCGCGGACAGAATGATAGTAAGAAACCTAATATCGAATAGAAATTGAGAGAATATCATGTGGCGCTCATCGTTACTTGTCGAAATATCATTGCGTGGGTTTCATGAGTAGTTCTCTCAACAAGTTGAGCATTTTGCAAAAGGACTACCGTGGCGGGGAATTGAAGGCCCACCCTTTTAGTACAAATCGTAATTTGTAAATAGTGAATAATCTAATACATTCCTTCCGATAAGACTCCGTAATTTTGGATCACCCTGTAGAAATGCATCCTTTCACTGGTATGCAAAGGACGACGTTCTTTTTATATGTGATCGACTCCATTTTGAACACTGATGAAAACTCACGGACTTCCAGGTCGTACAGTTCTACCTTTGCATTTGCAACCGGCTTTCCGTTGCAAGTGAGTTTTCCGGTGACTGCCACTGATTGAGGGAAACCAATTGAAAGCAGCATCTTAGTGACAGCGGCGATAGAGCTAATCAACAAAGCTTTCATTCTGTAAAGGACAAAGGAAATCTACTTTCCATAAATAACAGCTAATAAGAGTGGAGCGGTCAAAAACAATGTGTTGGATTTAACTGTATCTAACTAGAATAGAAGACAGAAGCGGCGAATGACTGGTTTGATACAAGAGCAACATTTGACAAGGGAGTTACCCCAAATGTCCAAACGAGGTGTTTTTAGTGTCTGGTTTTGAACAAGATTCTCTGTAAAGAAAACAAAAACAAAATTACACACATTCATCATATTCCTTGAGAAGAAAGGTATGCATTTTATATGCCTTGAATGACTATAACTACTGAACTGTGTGCAGTCGCATAATTGGTCGTCTGCCTCTCAGTGCTGCGTTCATTACTCAGATAACCGGATAAGGCAAAAGCAGCACAACCTGAAAAGCTACACTCCCGAGAAATGGAAGGCAGACATTGCTGCAAGAGGAAGAACTGTTGCATTCCGACTGCTAAGAGCAGCAAACCCCCTGTTTCGGCTGCGTTTTTTGCCCGATGAACTGTGGTGCCGCTCAACCTGCGATCCGCCTGATCCTTGCCACGTGTCACCCCTCCCCCTGGGAGGTGTATATAAGCCGCTGGATGAGCATCAAAGTTTAGTCGCGCCTCCGCTTCGGCGGAGGCAAGGTGAGTCCAGCGAGATTCGTCAGGCCAACTGAGGCCCGGGTAAAACCGTGGCCCAGTGCAATAGTCGGTCAGACGCTGATGTGGAAGTCCGCTGCGGGTCCGGAGCGTCCCCCAAGCGCAGCCGTGGAAAGCGCCTACGCGTTAGGACTATTTTTGGATGAGCTTGGGTGAGATCCACTTACCAAAGCCTACAGTACGACTGTTGAGTCATTAATTCTAAGTGATATCAACCTTATTCATCTATTCCTGTTCTGTCCTGGAAATGTATGTGTATTATAGTGTATTACTTTGAAGTAGGTATCTGTTGTGCAGATATGAGCATCTAGGGCAACCATGCCCACATCTTTTGCATAAAAGGCCCTGAATGCTCAGATCTAGACTCTTCTTATCATCATTATCGTCAAAGTCGTTGGTCAGGGAACCCCTCGAGGTGTGAACTGACCGAGACGTAAACCGACATCGACTACATTCGTCGTCAGTGGCTGTGTCCAAATCAGGGAACCCTTCGTGGTGTGAACTGAGGCGGATTTAACTGTGATCAAGAAACAGTTGTAACAGCTCTATTCTTCTACTACAAAATCCAGTGGTCCTCACCAAAACGAGCACAGCCCCGCGCCCATGTTGAGTTGCCATCCTAGGTTTGAGACATGCAAACCAGTTCATCCCCCCCCCCTCCCTTAGCACGCACGGCCTTCTCGGGGCGAACGCAACTCGTGAGGCGACAAAATAAGCTTTCACCTCGTGGTGTAACTGTTGTTGAAACGTGGTTGGCCTGCGTTCGCCGTCCTGGAATGCCTGAGTAGGAAAGGAATTCCTGCCTACCCCCCACCCCCCCCCCCCAGAATGTTCCCAGTCACTTACATTTGTGAACAGTCAAATGCACATATACGTTAGGCTGATGCAAATGGTGCTTCTGCAGAACTCAACGTCGTCAAGTAACATGTTGAAATAATTCATGACTAAGTAAGTAATCTTCCACGTTGCCTCAATCTGCGCTGCTCATTCTATCTTCCTACGGTAAAAATACTTGCTGCCGTTTACTTTTAGGTCCTCAAAAGTAACGAAACGAAGCTCGAGAAAAATCAAAGTTGTGCAGTTTTTTGTAGTCAACCCAATACATACGGGTGGTAAGGAAGCGAGAACCACTTTCAACAACAACATCGCGTTTGTCCCTAAAACGAACCGAAGAACAATTATTAGGAGCTGACCCTCCTATACTGAAGCGTCATTAGAGGATTTAGTCCCAATCATGCAACAAATTTGGCATTTGATGCAGATAAGGTGAGCCCTCCACTAGAAAACGCATTTCTCCGCGTTTCAATATACCTAGTGGTTTCAGGGTTGGTCCGTGAGGTGGCTGGCTCATGGATGTGGACCTCGATGTAGAATTCTTGTCAGCGCTGAAGGCGTTCTCCTGCTGATCCCACGAAAGTACCGTCCGCTTTTTAATGTTGTCTTCCGTTGTCCTCGTTCTTCCACTTAATTGCATGATACGGTACAGTATGCGGTAATTGTTTCTTTTTCAAGTTCGCCGGCCATTCGGTTCAAGTGAGCTTCTCTCTCCGATCTCATTTGTCGAAGATCCTGATTAATTTGTCTGTAGTGATCGAAGTCGACAAGCTCTGCCTTCTTTCGTCCAAAAGTTCAGGCTTTCGTCCCAAATGCATGGTTGCGTCCTATGGCGAATTGCGGGGCATAACGATATGTCGAATGTGATAATATATATAGTATACAATATATAACATACATATATAGAATACATAATGAGCTGTCGCAAGTGATGCCTTCTCTCCCGCAGTAACTTACTCTCTCCTAATTGCGAGTATAAATAAAAACTCTGATCTTTAGCACCGATACCTTTGGAGGAAGATTGTCGTTACCTACACATTCTTCTGAAGAAAATTTGCACGGCGATACTATTTGTTGGGTAATCAATGATGCCTGAGTATACAAAAAGAGGATGCCAGGTATAGAGAGTAGAGTTGGCGAGATATATAGAGTACCGGCCAAAATTATATAGCCCTTTGAGGATTTTTCCCATTTTCCTCATAGTTTCGTTTATTGGCAAATTTCGAAGCTCATATTTTGTGGGTGTTGCAGACATTCACATGTAATAGAAATGGAATAAAACCGTAGAATTTTGTCAGCTGGTTTTCTTTGGACAGAGCAATTACTCATGAAGGTCAGAATCCAGTTATTTGCAGCATCTTCAAAAGTTATCAGAGAAGCTTTCATAGGCATTCTAACAAGAATTGAATCTTGCGATAGATTCAACTCATATTTGAATGAAAACGTGTGCTTTCAGATCACTGATCTAAGCATTCGATGCAAACTTAAATTCATTTCAGCATTAAACCATTTTAAAAATTTCTGGCAGATTGGCTCATTCTTGTTTGGTAACAGTATTAAATCAATCACGACGCAACCGGAAGTCCATACCAAAGAAGGATGTCTGGGTCTCTTTCCCTGCACAGCTTTACTTCACCAAAAGTTATGTAGGAAAATTCAAAAAGCTGACCCAGGATTGAAATTCTTCTCGGGTCACCCTAAGTTGTTACCTTAGTAGTGTGGCCTTGGAGAGAGCACGCACCTGATCAATAAGACCATAGTAGAGTGCGAGCACCTCGAAACGGCCATGTCACGTTTGGTGCAGAGCCCTTTGTGAAATTCATAATTGCTGCGAGTCAAACCTAACGCATCTGTTAAATTCTACGAAGTCTTCGCGTTGCTTTGATGCGGCGAAAGTGAGTACACAGTTCTTTTGCGAGGCTGTAGCGACAGCAAAAGCAGGAACATTCGCTAAATGCTAGGAATCCTCTTTTCCTCATTCCGTTTCGTTTTGTATTAGATTGATGCAAGAGAAAAAAATTTCTTTAGTAGTACATACATGTATGTAATTTCATTTGGACAAAACGTTACATCTAGTTATGATAACGAACTCGTAGAGCAAAGAAAAGCTCTCTTGTTCTCTGCGTGGGAGAGATTTCCCTCGCAGCCAGCAGTCGCGAGATAAATGAAAATGTCCAGAAATCTCGTTTTCAATTTTTCAGATTTCCTTTATTTTTTCTATAATACTACAAGCAATGCAGTCCAAAATGCGTTCTGTACATTCGGGGAAGACATCACAATGTGCTTCACATGTGAGGTCTAGTGGAACAGCTTCGCTTCTAGGGAATCGCAGATGAGAACGTTTCGAGGCATTTCTTCGTTATTTCTGGGATTATTTATTTATTTAATGCACTCTAGGTGCTCACATGTGAGAAACAGATAAAAACTGGAAACTGAACAATTGCAGAATTATCTAAATCAACAACAAAGCAGATTGTTACGACCAATAAGAAGCTTGTGCATAGAAAAAATTTAAAAAAAAAGCTTGTCATCATACTTCTGGAACTAAAACTTAAGATGAACCTTGAGTTGACTGGAGTGCCCTGCAGTCCCTCAACAACACATATTTCACAAATAACGTGCTTGCTGCTAAAGAAAACTAAGTTGCAGCCATATAGTTTTCCGGATCATAATAAATCTTCTAAAAAACTAGGAAAAGATAAAGAGCACCACCGTTCGCTGTGGAATTTCGAAGCGTGGTAAAGTGATCCCAGCATCCCAAATTTACGAGACCAGCCAACCCGGGTCCAGAAGT
>KN726815.1:25484-35521 GCA_000816745.1 Ancylostoma duodenale
TATTTATTTATTTATTTATTTATTTAATGCACTCTAGGTGCTCACATGTGAGAAACAGATAAAAACTGGAAACTGAACAATTGCAGAATTATCTAAATCAACAACAAAGCAGATTGTTACGACCAATAAGAAGCTTGTGCATAGAAAAAATTTAAAAAAAAGCTTGTCATCATACTTCTGGAACTAAAACTTAAGATGAACCTTGAGTTGACTGGAGTGCCCTTCTGTCCCTCAACAACACATATTTTACAAATAACGTGCTTGCTGCTAAAGAAAACTAAGTTGCAGCCATATAGTTTTCCGGATCATAATAAATCTTCTAAAAAATTGGGAAAAGATAAAGAGTACCACCGTTTGCTGTGGAATTTCGAAGCGTTGTAAAGTGATCCCAGCATCCCAGATTTACGAGACCAGCCAACCCGGGTCCAGAAGTTGGCTGGCAATACCCCAACAGAAAAAGGACAGCGCTTCGAAACACAACCAACAGAGAGGTCCCGAGGAAAACTCTTTTTTCATGTAGGTTAACAGGATTCATTCATTGAACACAAGTAGTCGAAATATTCGAGCACTCTAGCCAATATTTCAAGGTTGCGAGCATACAAAGAACGGAAGCTAACTAAACATCTGGAATTTTGAGAATTTTTAGAAGATCTATTTTCTTGAGAGCCTTCGAGAATTCAGCACTCGGCCTAGACCGCATAATCTCCTTAGGCAGCATTTGTAGCCATCGAGCCGTTCTCATGAAAAAGGAATTAGAAACTGAGGAAATTCTTCTGCGGAGTTTACAATGATGCAAAACAAACCCACCAGCTTTTCCATGACTTGGTCTAAAATCCAACAATTGCTTGGTCTTAATTTTAGTTCAAGTCGAAGTATACGAAACGCAAACACTAGATCAGCGAAAGCACGCCTATATTTCAAACTTTTGAGGTTTAACAACTTAAGTCTTTCGTGGTAGGAGGGTATATTCCGATCAGAACTCTCAAGAGACTGTGATTTGAAAAACAGAATCTTAGTGAAAGCGCGCTGAACCTTCTCAACTTTGGCAACTTGTTTGAGTTTTGCAGGACTCCAGGCTTGCAAGCAGTACTCGGTATTGGGCAGTACATACGATTTATAAAGACGCAAAAGTATTCTTGTGTCTTTGGTGTGGATATTACGGAAAATCAGGTACAGTGCCCTGAACGCCTTCTCGTTGATTTCATCAATTTGTTTGCGAAAGGTGAGCTCAGAATCTATCCATATACCAAGATCCTTCACCATACTCTTACGAATGAGTGGAGTTCCATGAAGTATGTAATCTCTATACGGCATATTACCCAAGTGAAGCACACTTGTTTTGATGACGTTCAAAGGTAGGTCGTGATGAAGAGACCAGGTTTCCATTGCTTCAATTGCACTAGATAGTGCCTCATGCACAAAATCGGCATCAGTGGCATTATATCTACCATACACCTTTATGTCATCTGCGTACATCCGAATTTTAACACATGTGCTAACTTTCAGAAATGAGGGCAAGTCTGCGGTATAGATAAGGAATAGGAGCGGAGATAAGACTCCTCCTTGAGGAACTCCACTCGGGCATTCATACCTATCTGATTAACCGTACCCAACTTTGACAGTTGAGTGCCTATTGTTGAGGTACGATTCAATCCACCTCAGCAACGATCCTTCCACAACAAAATGCTCTAATTTTGACAAAAGTTTGGCGTGGTTTACTCTGTTAAACGCTTTCGACAAGTCAAAGTGGATGATATCAACGGAATCTCCATCATTTAACGCCAAGTATCAATCATGCAAACAATCGGTCAACAACGTAGTCGTAGATGAACCGGAGAGAAAGCCATGTTGTTCTTGAGGGATAAGGTTGAATTTCTCTACCCAGAAAAGGAGTTTCGAACGTATCAATTTCTCTAAAATTTTTATAGGAGGAGGGCTTATGCTTATTGGCCGGAAATCCGAGAGAAAACAGGGGTTTGCTTTTTTAGGAATTGCCGTAACAATGGAGTCCTTCCAGATCGTGGGTACTTCGCCAAAATGCAAAGATAAGTTGAATATATGTGTGAGTGGTCGAAAAATAGCATAGGCACATTTCTTATAGATTATTTTTGGTATTCCATCATATGTGGTTGAAGTCGAGGGCTTAAGCGATTTCAGATGATTCAATACTTCTAAAGGCTTTACGTACATGCCAGCAAGCCTGTTCTGAACTATAGGGGTCGGAGATGGAGGTTTAACAGTGCATCGGTTATTAGTTAGAAACAAGCTAGAGAAGTAGTTGCCAAGCGCAGTGCTTTCTGACAATCATCCACGTAACTCCTTCCAGTTTCGTCCATGATAATTGGAATCTTCATAAAGGCTTTACCCAATCTTCGTAAATGAGCAAAAAGAGATTTCATGGAGGACTGCTTAGCCAGTCTATGTTCGCGATTTGCTAGAAATTTTTTAATGTGAAAGTTGATGTCGTTACAGACTTTCTTATAGAGGGAATTTGTCAAAGGATTTGAAAGAGTCTCGAGAAGCCTCCGTTTTTGTGCCAACAAGGATGTAATGTGTTTTGGGTAGTAAAGACGGAATGTCTATCTGAGCCAGTAGTAAAAGGAACAAAAATCGATAGTGCCTGGTAGAGCACCAGACAGAATCTATAGTAAAGATCGTCCATAGAGACATAGTTGTCGAAAACGGATAACCAGTCAACAGCAAGAAGATAGCGGTTCAAGGAATTGAAGTCTACATTGTTGAAGTCAGGCATTGGTAATGATTGAGATAAGGAAGCAGGCGCGCTAATACAAAACGACAGAATGTTGTGATCGGATGAGCCCAGTGGAGGTAAGTGTTGGATATTTTTGACAAAGTCAGAGTCGGAAAATATTAAATCTAGTGTGGATTCATTTCGAGTAGGACAGACCACATTCTGGGATAGTTCGGCTGTTTCAAAAGAATCAAGAATATATTTTGAACTAGAGTTTTGGGCTGTCTCCGTAGTCCAATCAATGTCTAGGTTAGAATCTCCCAAAACTAAAGTTCGATCCGAAGTTGTACAAAGGCAGCCTAACAAGTCAATAAGTTTCTTGTCATCGTTTCTACTACTGTTTGGCGGCCTATAAATTAATATGATACGTGTTTTCGTAAGAGAGTTCAATTCAATACAAAGAACATCAGAGACGCCAACGTTCTGACTTAAAAGCTTAACTGCGAAGACATCCTCTCTTATGGAGCATAACACTCCACCTCCTCTACGGCCAGTCCGATCACACCTGTGTAATAGTATGGGGTACTCGCTATAATTTCTGCATCAGATATCTTCGAGCTTAGCCAAGTTTCCGTCACGAGAAGAATGTCAGGTTTTTGCAAATTTAAAAAAGATCTCAAAAGATGTATCTTATTACAAACGCTGCGTGCATTCAAAAGAAAACCCTTTAACTCATGGAGATAACATAACATAACATAACAATTTATTATCGGAAAACAGGAAAACACATGGTGAGCATAGGAGTAAAAATGCCGATATAGATAACCAGGACTCAATGATAGTTTCCCGAATTATTTCTGACGTTAATTTCGGAAACATGCTTAAGCTCACCTCGATGGATTACCCATTCCTTTCTACCTGAACTGCGGTTTTTCTCGCGAGCAAGTTGCCTCAACTCGTATTCTTTTTCCCGTTCGGCTACTGTCATGCTTCTACGTATATACACGTCGGTGAAGCTAGAAGACCTGAGTAAACGGGCATTAGATAATGCAACTGACCATTCACGTTTTTCGGGAAAACTAGCTTAACCAAGCGTGGACGAGACGCAGTGGGACGGCCCACTCGACGAAGTTCAATCGGTCTGCACTCAATCTGTAACACATCTAGAATACCTTCCACTTTTGTTTCTAAATCCTTTTGACAGGCAGAGGGGGGACTACCGGCAGGAGCTTCTGCTAGACCTGAAATTACTATGCTTCGAGCCCGCTTCCCTTCTCCTATCTTCTGCGCAGTTTCTTCGGAAATTTTCCCTTGCAGCAGGCGAAGCATTTGATCTACCATGGGATCAAAATTATGCGCAATTGTTGCTTGAAGGAGATCAGATGAATTCATCTTTTCAAAAACTTCAAAACTAGTAGAATTAAGCCGTTGCGGAGTAGTTGCTTGAGTAGATTGCGTAGATTGCGCAGATACTGCAGAAAAGTTGTTTACCCTAGTAGATCTGCAAGCCATTGTCTTGGTCTGCCAAAATCGATAGTCGTTCAATCCAACAAAAATCTAGAAAAAGAGGATGTGCTTTTAAAAGTTAGGATACATACCCAAAAATCATCAAAAGAGTAATGGAAGCAAGACAGTGGAAGGAGAACTTTTTAAAAACGGTAAGGTAAGAGAAAAAGTCCTTACGAGCTGGATTTGGCAAGAGAGCAGGGCAGTGCGACCGCACTTGGTCAATGTACGGTTATCATATGATCGGAAGAACACCTTCAACAGTACCTATTGCTGTAATGGGCCACAAAAAATCGCGGAAGGTCTGCTGAGAAAACGCTCGAGACCCTCAAAAGCGCATTATCTGCACTCCAACTTTTGACCATAATTTGCTTCGGAGAGCTGCTTGAACAAATTCGACCGGGAACGCTCGAGCAGTCATCGTATTAACCAGGAAAAATGTCGCATTTCCGCCACTTTCAGCTGCTCCCGAATTTCTCATTTTGGAAGAAAAAATTGGCCAAACATGACGACATGAAAACGAGGTCCTCTTTGTTCTTGACACCGTAGTTCCAAGGGGTATAAGCGTGCGGAGTCAAAGGCCTGCTCATACATTCAAGCAACGGTCAATGCTAATTAAAGGAATTTTTATGGCTTACCAAAGTTATCGTTCACTAGAATTGCGGAAGAAAATAGAGTCAACAAAAAAGCGCCATTTCTTTTGCATCAACCTAATACACCACCTCAATTTTGACGCTCAGGAACCATAGATATCGCCTCCGTGACAATCTGTTCCTCACCCAGTTTTTACGTGGAAAGGGAAACCTCGTCCACGTTTCTGAACTGGTTCAATAGTTCTTATATAGCAAAATAAGAGCTTCAGCTACTAGCTCATTTCTTTGAAAACATTGCTCTTTCTCACAAGGCATCAATTGTGAATAGTTCCATGGAAGAGCGAACAAAAAATATACCCCAATTATTTGTAAACTGTCAGATGGATCTTGTTGTGGCGAATCGAGAAATCATTACAACTTTTTGGTTGGTGTGATTCCTACGGAAACATGGAAGGCGACGGTGAGCAATAGTCACTCCGCGACTTCTCCATAGTCCATTTTCGACATCGCAGTACCGTACTACGTTTTGGTGAAGGTGCAGCAAATCCTGCAAACCTCCCCCAAATATATCCAACGCACAAGAATGGCTGAGTTGTGTTATGAGTAGTATTTCGCTACAATTTTCTTTGCGGCATCATCACTCATATCGATACTTGAATAGCTTAGCCTAAGCGGATCAAACTGAACTGCGTAGCCTGCAAGACCAAGATGGTAAGTTTGGAGAAGTGCCACTTTAATTACTAGTGCATCAATCAGTGGAGGATGTTGGACTCATCGGAAGGCATCAGATTCACTTTGGATTAAAATTATTGGGGCGGAGATCATTTCTTATGGATAAATCCGTAGAATGAGGGAGGTTTACTTGATGCCTGAAAGCCAGGCTTTCCGCATGGATTCTTAGGTGGTTATCCACCTAAATACATGTGCTAGTAAGTGACCTTTTCTGTTCAGACAGTGTATGGAGCCTGCTTGCTACGCTCCCAGGTTCAACGTTCTCCATCAGGCAGTAGGTTATAACAACATGAACCGTTACTATACGACTGCCACCCTATAACGATTAACGTGAAGCATTCAGTTGCGCATAGATAAAGAAAGAGATTTTTTACTGTTGTTCTGATGGCGATTCAGTTCAAATTCTTCCAAAGAATTTTTCTGATACACCAAAGTTGCACACTTTTTTTCTTCATTTGTTCCCTAATTTGCCACTGATTTTTTTCACGTCCTGACGCGATTTCTTACCACAAGGCACATTTCTTACCACATCGTTTGCTCAGGACCCCTGCGATTCTGCGGCCGCGACGCTATAAAACCTCCCACTAATCTGCCCATCTTTGCGAGAAGGACAGTAAATCAAACAGATGTTTGCAAACACCTAGCACCCAGCCCTACTCCTGCACAGCATTGGTACTGTCGTATCTGGCTCGTGGTATTGCTTAAACTTTAAACGCTTAGCTTGCCCCGATTCGTAATCTAATATCCTCGTGGTGTCACATCATCTGTTTTGGATGACTACATAAGCAATCCCATTGTATGCTCATGTTTAATGACTTTGAAAACCAATCAAACAATCAAATCGAAGAATCAAACTTCCCAATTCGTGCTACTACAAGTGGTACGTAATGAGAAGTTGCTAACACTCTAAAATAGAGAACCACCCAACTGCAACAGACGGATTTTAATTCGAAGAATCAGGTTTATTGGTGCATAAAAAAGCATTCAATTGAGGCAATCTGTACTCTCCCCTGAGAATTTTCCAGCAAGGTTGAGGTCACCGATATCGAATGTTTTAGTAGGAGTTTCGCCTTCTGTCACGAAATTCTTGGGGATCTTGATCGAAATCTTCTTGAAGCAAAGCTGAAAATAGCATTCACAATCGAAAGAAAAATGCTCTAGAAAGCACCGCTTCCCATCCATAAATAAGGTATCTCAAGAAGCTAGATGTTAGCAGCATAAAGGGATTATCCGAAAGTCTGAGCTGTTGAAATTACACAGTGCTTCTCTGCATTACATATGTACACACTCACTCCATCATAGTTGCATTTGTGGTAGATATTCACTTTCGGATCGATGGTAGTAAGCTCCTTCTTGTGACCAGCTAAGCGGAATGTTCCTTGTTTGTTGGAAAATCCTTCGTCAAGGAGCGAGTCCAGCACTAGAACAGTAAACATGCTACAGTCAACAGACAAAACTTGGAATGAAAAATTGCAGAGTTATGGATAAGAGCAAAACCATCCTTATTATCCTTCGCTCACAATATGGTCATTAATAAAACAGTCTAGCGTCCGACTAAAGCTAGACCTCCAGACTTCTCAGAATGCTCGATTCGAATAAATTTTAATTTCACATAAATTTACTTGCTATCCAAGCTAAAGCAACCTACAGCTACATTGAAATTTTTCAGCGAAATGTTTAAATAAAGCTAAGCATTTGCTTTTACCACCCTTTTACTGTCTATTTTTCATAGTTTTCTTCAAAAACCAGCGGGTCTGTTGCGCTGTTGCGGGCCAATAACATTGAATTTTAGTGCTGTTATACATACACATATACACCAGGATGAATACACTGCGCGCGGACAGCCATGAGGCCACTAGCGAGGTAACCTGACCTGTTTCAAGACTGCGACTGGACGTTATTTGTTTTCGTTGTTTCTCAAATGGGCGGAGGACGCACTTGCAAGGCAAACTTCAGGGTTGTCTCCAAAAACATAGTCGGCCTTTAATGCTAAATAGATGATTTGGCTGTCTTCAGTGCTAAAAAGATGATTCGACTGTCTCCAAAGTGGATCGCTGGGGACAGTCAATCTACGTTGAACCCTTTAGTGTCAGTTTCCCAATTTTGGAACGTAAGAACAAATGGGAAATGATTACCCATCTTGCACACGTGATGTTTCTGAAGGAGATGAACACATTCCAAAAGAACGTAATTGAAAGGGAACAGGACAATGTCGTAAATTGAATTAGTACTAAGACAAATCAAAAACGACATTCCACAGTCGAACTCTGGAACAGTATGTGGAATACTAACTGCACATTCACCAAGGATACTGTAATATTGCATTAACACAACCAAAAATTGCACGGCTTATAATGGGTAGAACAGTATCGAAATACAGGTGTAATGAGACTGACCTCGCACCAGCTCGTTGCTATCCATTCAACGAAGAAATGCGCTGACATCATGTCACTTCCTCCTTATCCATCCAGGGAACGAATGCATCTTAGAGGGAATTCGGGGTAGTGTATAGTGGAGTCCTTTTGACGTGCGTTGTCCGCGTCAGGCATTGGAGCACGCAGTGCGGTCGGTCAAAAAGATGACCCACTATCGATCCGGCTTCTTTGACGAGTTTTACTGTCCGTTACTGTCTGTCACTGTCACTATCCCTTCTTCAGTTGTTTTAGGAGCTAAGAAAGAACAATATAAGAGGAAACAAGCGGTAAAACTCCTCAAAGATATCAGATAAATCATAGGTCAATTGCCAGGGGCCGCTGTCGCGGAAAACGCACTGTCAAAACGACTCCACTATAAGTTTCTCACATATTATGGGTCCACCACTGTTCTTAAACTATTGCGCACTGCTGAACACTGCGTCAATCGGAACGAAAGGGGAATCTAATACTGCTGAATCTACTTCAAACTGCGCTATATGGAAGAACATCGGCTTCAAATCTGCAAATGAAAGCAAGCGATATATCGACTGTTCAATTTCGGTGCAGTTACCCAATTTCGACGCATGCTTCACGTGATCCGTTTTTGAACGATGTGGCTGAGTGGTAGAGCAGTGATATTCTGAATGCGTTATGTGAGGGTCGTTGGGTACTGCCAATTTCTATCGATTAAGAAGGTATGGTAGACAAAAGGAAATTTCATAATTTTGTTCCATAATTGTGTGCCCCGTAAATTCTTCCGAAATCAGAAGTTTGAGAACGTCATTAATTTATGTATCATTGGAAGTTCCATGGATTACTATTTTAGATACGGCAAAAGCTTTTCAGTCTATTCTACAATTACAATAGACTGAAAATGTGAATCCAATCCCTGCTGACAGAAAGTGGTCATTATCAAAACTGCAGTTTTTGTGGCTATCCAGAGCACGACATTCATTATGGATATGGTGAAATTCTCTTTAGAGACAGATTGAAACTTACAGACTTCCCTCTCGTACAGCTTCACCTTTACGTTTTCTGCCGGTTTTCCGTTGCAGGTGAGTTTTCCGGTCACCGCAACTGATTGTTCGGAACCAATGAACGGTATTGCCGAAGCTGCAGATACGACGCAAGCAAGGATCAAAATCTTCATTCTGTAAATCGAGTATAGGTTTCACCTTGGTGTCTCAATGGTGAGAGAGCTGTAACGGGCGGAAACTTGTGGTAGTTGATGGTATTCAACTGCGTCCACCAGGTTTGCGGATGGAGGAATTTATTCAAATGTGGCCTCGTTGTTGAAGGTAATTTCTTCCTCATTGACATCAAAGTGATTTTAGGCCATGTTTATTCTAACCCCCAAATAACTCATCTTCACGATAAGTGTACCCACATAATTCGCTGGTCTTTCGAGCTTCAAGCGAGGTTGGCAACAAGTTTATTTTGGCTTACGTTTCGGCAAGTCGCCGTCTTCAGAGCCTGAAATGGGCGACTCGATAAGCTAACTATTCGGCCAAATCTCTCTAGAATCACACAAACGAAACTCTAAGCCTGTTTTTCAATCACGAAGCTAGCTGTTAGACGAAACGCTCACCACTTTGTTGTCACGTGAGTGACGTTACGAGTGGACCGACCGCTAACTGTCCACAAGAGCAGATGACTTGGGCGTACTCTTCTGGATTAGAAAAGCAAGCCCAGATATGGCGCAAGTTCTCGAGTGATCGAGAGGCGTTCTTCCTTTCGATTCATTTTTCACAACTAAGTGGTGAGCGTTTCGTCTAACAGCTAGCTTCATAATTGAAAAACAAGCTTAGAGTTTCGTTTGTGTGATTCTAGAGAGATTTGGCCGAATAGTTAGCTTATCGAGTCGCCCATTTCAGGCTCTGAAGACGGCGACTTGCCGAAACGTAAGCCAAAATAAACTTGTTGCCAACCTCGCTTGAAGCTCAAAAGACCAGCGATTTATTGTACAAATATGCCGAGGTTCATTGAAAGTCGGACTTTTCAATTACCACTGTACTATTGTATCGAACTGGGCGGGAATTGCCCATGACGGGATTGAAGGCATAAAGAGAATGAACTGATAACAAGTGGCATAGTTGTATA
>KN726817.1:17787-30488 GCA_000816745.1 Ancylostoma duodenale
CGGCCGTTTGGAGTTCCCTGTATCCGTCCCTAACTACATCGGTTTACAATTAGCAAGGTTTGCTAATATTAGTAAGCTTACTTTGCGACCACAGACTTAACGCCAGCAAGGCGACGAACTCGACTTCCGAGAGGATGATGCTTCGCATTTGATCGAGAAGCGTTGCTCGTATGTGCATTTGAAGCGATGTAATAACTCTGCAGAGACAAAATCTTGCAGTTACAAACTTCTGACACTCCATCACTCACTGTTTTAGTTGGCAGATATCCTGCGGCTCGTCCTTGTTCATAATTAGATACTCTAGATTGTTGAGGTCGCTGTACGTGGTCAAGGTGAGCATCATCCTAGATCATGAGAAATTGTACGACGCAAATCCAGGTTTACCTACAGATATTAGTAAAAATAAGTCCAGTGACGCACTTTTCAATTTGCTGTGCCGGTAGGTTTCGATATGTCCAGTACGAGCCCTCCAGTTCCCATAGACATGTCATAAATAAGTGCAGGATCATATGCTGAAATCCGAGTCAACTCTGTTTTCGCAGCAATTGTACTGGATATTCCCGAATTTAAAAAAGATGGGGGAGTGGAGCATGACAAAGTATTTAGTCCACAAAGAGATCGGGCTCGAACCTGTTCACTTGTGTCGAAGGCTGCGAAATCGTCAAACGTTTCTTGTATGAACTTAGATATATAGTGCATCTGCTTGCGCATTATCGTTGATAGACGAGTGAGAGAAGCAAGCGAGAACACCTGAATATTTTGTGCATTAATTTTTCAAATGATAAGGAGAAACCTGGTGACCCGCCTAGTTTTGTGTGTTACAGATATCAAAAGAACCCTAGACCTGCTCGCCATAGTGACTCCAGTAATGTACACGAACAGTTACAAAGATGGTGGAAACCCTGTTCTTGAAAGGGGCCAAATTGTCGATTCCGCAGACTATGTGCTAAGTGCCGTCACGGCCATTGGCTAAGAAGTCTTGGTACGTCCGATCGATGGGATCAACGGCTTCACACGTCAACTCGGTTCAGAAAGTATTATAGGGCCCCGTCCTCAAAACTGATTCGGAGGCTGTTTTGAAACGTTTCATGTATACCGCTCGATTCAGCGTGTCGAGGAAATTCACAATATGCTAGTGGCTGAAACACGGTGGAACATTTCCTTCCATGGATACTTACGAAGTGCTGCCAAATAGAACGGGAAAACGTCACGCTACACTAATTTGGGCTTATCACAGTGTTAGGCTACCATCAACAAAATATGTCCATTCTGTCCTACAGGCCTGAGTGCTATCTTCTGAAGTCTTTCAAAAGTTCAAAGACTTATTTCGCGTTGTCTAGTTAGTTATCATATCTCCGCTGTACACAACTCTTCAGCTATGAGTAAGATATCGATAAACATAAAGATGGGTGTGGTACCTTGCCAGCCGCGCTGTAGGTAGGCGCGTCTTCTCCTCCAGGTACTTCCAGCTCCATGGCCCAACGATCATCGTACATTTTCCTGTAATGTTAGCAAAATTTCCCTTCGTAATAATATCCGTTGTAAGTGATGTAATTAATCATATAGACACAGACAGGTGAATAGATGTGATGCAATTCTAGATATGATTCTTTTGCGATTCACTCGTCAAAAACAACAATCTGGTAATAACCAGGAGGAAAGCTCGTAGTGTCGATTTCAAATGTTTTTGCTCGTTTCGTGGATCAACTATGGTGTGATTCAAAAAATAGCAGTTAGAGCAGAAGACGAATAACTTTACATGAGTCCGGCAATAGGTATTACCTATAATTTTGAAGCACTCTGTAGATGAGGTTCGCTCTCGAACATGTAGAATGCGTAGAAAAGACCGGATTCACTGTTGGAATTGGGCGAAATATGGTGCCCTTAAACGAAATAAGTAGTTAGTAAAGTCTTTTGTTTCAAAATGATTTCCTTTTAGTTATGAACTGATATGATGTGGTGATGCTAGGTTCTGCGTATTGTAGAAGAATTGTAGTCTTGGGAGGCCTAAAACTGGCTCACAGTTTCCCATCTGTGTTTTAGACCGCCAAACGTCTCCTCCCACTCTCCAATTTTTCAACCCTTTCTCCAGCTCATTACCTCAAGAAAAAAAACCTTGGACGAAAGATACACCTACCAACTTCACCATTGTTGCAGAAAAGTTTGCTTTCTACTCATTTCTGAATTTCTCACTGTTATCTAGAAAGTTTCAAGCGCTTTTCTAGCCGAGATCTCAACTTTACATGCTAGGATATTGCATTTGACATCGAAGCCATGCCTGCCATTCGTTCTCTATGATGCTCTAGACCACGGATGAAGCCCTGTGAGCCACTTTTAGGCCTTAGAAGACGACGACCACGTGGAAAGGTCAGGTGAAAAATAGATGTATCCAGTGATAATCTGGTGTGGCACAGCAGTACATCAGTTCATATCAGGCAATACCCATGTTCAAAGAAATACCGCGTAAATCTTCTTCTAAATGTTGCACTTACATCATTTGCTATGTCCATACTGCCGCGAAATGGCATCATCTCTCCTGAAGTCGATGGAACGTCCACTTTGAACTCTGGAGAGTAACTGGCGAGACTGTCTCTGTGAGTTGGCCTCTTGCACTGCACCACTTAACGAGATAAACTTACTTAACTAGGTTGAGTCGCAATAGAATACTTAAACAGTATATGGAAAAGCTCAATTAAACAGAAAATATTTGGACGCAGGAACTGGAGAAGCAGAGGTACTCAGGACTACTGATCACCCCTAATGAGTTAGATACTACCTAACGAACAATTTGATAATATTTTAAAAGAAAAAAAAACTGGTTGATGATGAGAAAATAGGACTGCACTAGCACTTTGTCGCGACTTCCGATGCAAAAGCAGAAGATTTTCCAAAACTTAATTAATAATCCTCTTGCTGAAATCGTTAATAATTATCCCAGCAGTGAAAATCATCGTTCTGCATTTAGAAAACGTTGTGAAAGGGGAAAAATAGCTGGCAACCAATTTTCTAATGTGTCAGTAATACTATCCACGACAATATCGTTCAAAAGCTTGAAGTTTTAAAGATTCTGCTAGGAATCCAAAACTGCAAAAAATTTTCTTTTTTCGGATTTTTAACGCTTCAGGCTTTACGGCCTTAATGGCCATTATTGCACTTCCGATTCCAATTTTATGAGATCGCGTACATCAAATTTCAAGGATGGTAGGACAACCGTCAGATTGATTCGCGGAAGTCTATAAATGAGTGATATAATGAATTCGTTTCTCTCGAATGATGAGAACACATTGGGCAACTCTTACATACATAGATAAACGGAAATTGGCCTGGGCGAGGAACAGTTGAGGTAAAGTTGATATAGGTGCCATATTACAAAAATCAACAAGGCTTACATTCGGGCTGAAGTCCCACAGTAAGGCATCTAGTCAACCGACACTTTTGGCAGGTCACCTTACGAGGCGCTGAAAATGGGTGCGTAAAGGAATAAAAATGAGAAATTCTTCATAATTGAAATTTTGAGCCAAACAGCTTAGTAGTAAGAAAATTAAGAAGCTTGCCATTGAGCTGGCAACGGTCTCCCCCTTTGCGACATACAAATTTCTTTCGACCCTCGATCGCGCGACGAAAGAAGGCCGCACATGCTCGGCACACCTGGAAAGCATTAGAATAAAATCGTTTTTGTGATGCTAAATACTATGCGGATTCTATAAGGGCTGCCCTATACAGGTGTCCCTCAAATCTCCACTATTTGCCTAGTTTGATTTCTGTGTCGTTTTATACGAAATCCATAGTGGACAGCAATCATTGCTGCACTGCTAAGGAATGCAGGCGGCGACGTCTCGAGCGTAGCCGATAGAGCTGCTACTGTCTTGTCTCTAGGATTCCTGTTTGAAACATCTACACCAAAGCAGTGCCAGTGAAGAAAACAACAGTTTGAGCAAGTCATGACGTTCGAGAATCACGGCGTAGCGATGAACTCCACAGTCTGGACGATTCATTGAGATTATCCAGGGTAAATGTGTTGACGTCCATGTTAACGAAGGGTAAATTTGTGTGGTGCTAAAACCTTCACCCTACTCTGGGTAACCTCAACGACGAATGCGGTCCCAGTGCTGCACCAGTGGAGCGTTGCCGCCTTTTCATGCAGTGCAGTAACAATTGCTGTTCACGGTGATCTATTTTCTTCATATTCAGTGACAATTTTTCTTTCCATCCTTGGTCTCCGCCATTCAGCTGCGTGCGAGCGACCGAGGTACAGTGCAGTTTCTTGCCAAACGTTTTTTTTTTGTTGAAGCTGCAGCGCACATTGGTTCCTGTTGCAAGCGTCGCGCTGTAACTCATGAAAATTTAGACATAAGGGCATTTATACTAGATGCGTGTATTCGACGCATGTGATGGACAAGCCCAGTCGCAGCCCTGAAGCAACTCAGACGCACGCGTTCCATTTAGCGCATGCATACCACGTTAAGCGGCCTTCATGGAAAATCCTTCGCAAATGCATGTGCCCGCTTGATGCTTGACTGACGCACCCATCCAGTATAAATTGCGCTAATAAGTTTTTCTTGCATCCACCCCCCCCCCCCCCCCCACTCCCAGTGGCGGAAATGCAAGCAATGCAAGCAAGTAATCAGTAATCTCGTACCTCAATGCCAAAATGCTGCGAACCATCGTATCCGCGTTCGCAGACCCTGCACAGCGGCACATCACCGCTGTTCACGTTGCTTGTGTCGGACTCCTCCTTCATGTGGTCGTAGGAGATTGTCATCGGATCGGACGGTGGCGGTGGCGAACAGAAGAACTGACAGTTGGATAGTCCTGCATTCATATCAGACATTCATATCACAGAGCTTAGGGGCGGGAAGAGCAGATGACTTAGACGCTAATGCGTCTGGAAAGTGCATACGTGGAAAGATGATTGTAATGCTTGTCATATATAGCCTCCTGCAGTGGTCAATACGGTTAGCCTAATCTGGATGAGACGAATGGAAGTGCGTTGATGTAATAAAGGACTTTGTACAAGTTCTTATGACGTTCAAGAAGCATTACCGATGCTTATCTTCTTGACCGTTTTTGATCCGTTCGCTGAGCTGACATGAGTTCTCTAAGGGAGGTAAATGCTCATCTACTGTTGTTTTTCTAATATGACACTAGTTAATAAGACTTTGTGTCTACTATTCACAATTTTGGTTCAGTTACCCAAGTTCGGAGCCATTTTTGTGTAATCGATTATCGAATGGATTTAGTCAGATGACGCGGCAAAACTTCTCCTGATTCTTAATACGACCTGTGGTAGTGCTCCGCTGCCGTTTTACCTCCTTTAACGACATAAAATACAGAGAATGTAAACTCCAAAGCTTTGGTTGGTCTTCTCATAAATTCCTTTGAAAAATTAGGAATGAAGGGATGTTTGATGAAATGTGTATCAAAAGATAGTGCCAAGTTTGACAAGAGGAGTTTTGCAGCAGTCCATAAAAACGTCGAAGGTTCAGCGCGCATTTTCAATCTACCGCCCTAATATTTCGTTCCTCATTTTCCACAAAACCACACGCTTTAATCTCCTCTTTTCCCCTAATTCTCTCCAACTCTCCTGATGAAATGTGTCACACCCGAGCTGTTAATTGGAAGCTTTGTTATTCAAGGTTACAGTTAAACTGGTGGGTTATTCATCACTGGTCTTATTATAATTCCGATCTAGAGCGGGAGTTGGAGAGAACTGGGAGGGAAATGCTGTGTACGGAGAAATGCGGTATTCGATGGAGAAAAAACTGCAGAGAGATGACTTGAGCGTGTGGCGCATACGGCGACACACATACGTTTACCATCGGTCTCCATTTGCTCCGCCTTTTCACTTAGTCTGTCCAATGACACTGGTTAGAATGGAAGGCAACCAATAACAGCGCGACTCATCATCCTCACGAGACACAGGCGTCTGTGCAGATCATTCATTAGAACACTAGTTGTTCCAATGTTAGCTCAACTTAGTGGAATATGACTATTAAAAGTGTGCTCATTCAAGAACTTTATCCTTTTCTACAAAACAAAAAGTGCAAGTAGGGCCTTCCTATGTAGAGGACGATCGTCGGACAAATATGTATATTCTGTAAAGACTGATTAGAAGTAATGATTTTAGAACAACTGCACTACTATGGAGAGAGAATTATAGAAGTACGAGCACATTAGTTTAACTAATAACTGGAAAAGCGCAGCTTACAAATGAGTGCTGAGTAGACTGTAAGTCGTGTTCAACTGGATAATTACGGATCATCCGTAATTGTTGTTATAACACTCTCGTTCTCCAGTCAAAGCGCATTTCTCCAAACAATAGGCTGATGAGAGTTCTGCTAGCATTTTCAAAATAGGCCTGAGGTGAACATCAACGATCATGCCTTTTGGCTGAACATTAACACAATTAGAAGATGGATATTGTTTAGAGAACATTTGTCGCGCAATTATCTGTAGTCCAGCAATTTGGTGGAGATGCTATGGCTGGAATTCTACTGTGGAGCGGAGTGGTATTGGATTATGGTAATTATACCGTGGAAAATGTGTTGCTCAGAAACTTTCCGAGTTTTAGATAACGAGTTATGCGATATGCCGAGCACAAACATTCCTCGAACTTCTTACCTTCTTACCCTTGTTATGAGGTCGCAGTGAGATTACTATGGGCAGCAGTAAGAAAATCACAACTTGAGTAGGAAGATATTGCATTTGGTAAGGAAAGGCGGGGTAATCTCGACAGTGGTAGTCGATGCAAGGAAATGCTCGCATGAGCAAGGTTCAGGTAGATCTTTCGAGACACCGTATCTACCCAGTATCTCATGCAACCGTGGTGAAACGCTGTTAAGATCTAATATGGAAATCTTGTTCATGATTATTCAGCTACATGATCCTTTCTCAGAACATTGAATTTTAGCAGCTTTTCCATACCTTCTCGGACACCACTAGCGAATTAGAATCCAATAAAATCTGGCAGGAATTTTCACTGAAACTGTCTTAAGACTACACGTGTACAGTGAGCGTCAATGGCGGTGCGTTTTTCGCAGCCGCGAAAAGCACGCGGCGCGACCGTGACGCTCGCTCTAGAATTCTTCCCGAGACAACAAATTATGGGATTTTCTTGATAGCTAGTTAGCTTTCTTGATAGAAGATAAATATTCAAAAAAAATAAACGGTGAAAAATAAACTAATGCTCATTTCTGTTTGTTTTACAGAATAATTTCGAAAAGTCGGCGCCCCCACCCCCACCCCCCCATGCGTCCGCCACTGCTACTTATGTGCATTCTATGAAGGCAGTGCTGTGGCGAGGTAACTCGCTAATGTGTACTTGCGACGAAAAGTCGGTAAACGTGGAATTTTACAGTGTCAATACTACATCATGTAAAGCACATGATTTCTGCGAAATTCTGGAGGGAGGATATATGCATTGACACGAATAGTCTACCATCCTCGTAAGCAAAAGCAACAATAACTGAAAAAAAATTCTTGCTATGCTTGCTCTTTCATCGCTCTTCCTTATCTATCCTGCGGCTGCCGACGGTTACCCAACGGAAAATACCTAGCTCGGAGATGATGTGAGTGTCGACCAAGCTCTGCATGTTTCTGGGATGTCTGGATTCATGACTCTTTTCCAAGAGAAGTGAGTCGGAACTCGAAATCAGAAGAATCTCATGATACCGTAGGTTTTAAATATCTTAGGAATGTAGTATCCTCTCATCTTTGGCCTCGAGCAATGGAGCTTGTTCGAATGATCTCAGTTGCTGGAATGTTCGCCCCCTAGTTTATAATCTGCTCATCTTCCGAAATCATAGAAAATGTTAGGAATTTTCCCTGCGAGGTGAATTGATGACTCACAACTATGGCTCAACATCGAGTCATAAGAATAAGCTTGGCAAGGCTACCCGCTGTCTTGAAGGCGTTTTGAAGGCTCAGCGTTTCAAATCGTACAATTGAGAATCATCAGCAAAAACTAGTTACTGAGTGTTAGTGAAAGCAGAGCAGGAGAAGGATACTAATAGTGTTTTGCAATATATTATATTTGTAATATATAATATCAATATTCAGGACATCCATACTGACATTTGTCCTACATAGTCTATGCTACACTATGCTGTACGCTTGATAGCTCTTCACGCCTCAAAATAAATGGGTAAATAAATATAACGCCATATAGAAAGACTAGGCTACGAGGAGAAGAGAAGCGTCCGTTTGTTCGCATCCAGCTTAAGCGAGCAACAATGCTATCAGCCTAAATGAGAGCGCTGTGATAAAAGAGTACTTTTGGTTGTCATGGCGACTTGTTAAGTGCGCTCTTCATTTTGCACCACGCACGAATTTGATAGCGGTAGCGGTGAGGAACGCCATTGTCACCCTGTTTGCTGATTCAACCTAGAAATCCAACTTAATATGTAGTGTAGGGCCAGCTGGGGCGTGGCTAGTTTCAGTCCCCTTCCAAATTGCTAAGGGCACTTCTTGCCATACCTCCTATTTCGAGGAACTGTAGGGTTCCCTAACGGCCACTAGGATCATCAAGGTCAATAATGCAATAAAAGAGTACCGAAAAATGTTTCACAGAATCCTACTGAATAATGATTCAATCGCTTCGCTTCTGGAAATCCGCGGTAAGCAGTCACGTTAAAAGGCCAAGTGAATGCTGCAGTTGGAACCCAGCAAGACAGTACAGCCATGGCTATCTGAGCAGGATCTTGATTCCAGAAACTAGAAGAGAGTTAGGAAAAGCGGCAAGGACGGAAATCCTTGCTCCACCCCACCCATTTTCCAAACCAGTTGTTCTACTCTTCAACAGAAAGATGTAGAACAAACTAGAAGAGCTCGGATGGGGCACATTGTCCCACTCTCTCCATCCTTCTAACATTGCTCGCTCTCCTCTCTTACTGCGATTTGATCTGCTCACCCTGAGTCTCCCTTGCGAGAAATGCAATTTTTCAGAATAAATGGCTGAAAGTAAAGTTGACGCAGAAGTAGTGGTGCTTTTCATTCCAAAACTGTATAACTGATTGAACATGGTATGACATAGCATATTGCAGCACATTTGTAGAGCAAAGTGAGCTCTTCTATGCTATGCATATAGAAAATGTCTGATGCAATCAACAGTCGTGAAATAACTGAGAATGGCCAGAAACCGCCTTTTTATATTTCTGAATTCTTCTTGTAGCATCACAATTGATACAGTCCAGTTCACCCTTTCTGTACCTGGATAGGCGAAGCGTCGAAAATGTGACGAGTTGCAGGTGATTTTCTTTAATCGCTCTCATTTCATTAACTGGATTCTTCCGGTTCTTTTCTCTCGCAATCCTTCACAAGCTGTTACTCAGGCAATAACTCCGGGTGACCCGAGAGGAGTTTACAGGGTCACCCCCCGCGCCATCCTCGGGTCACCCGGTGATTCCCTTGGGTCACCCGGTAAATTCCTTTCGGGTCAGCCGGTGGATGCTCTCGGGTCGCTCGGGAAAGTCCTCTGGGATCACCCGGTGTACATCTTTAACTGGTATGTACTTGTTACCGCCGCTTCTATAAAACCCTCATTATATTTGTGCCGCCACGACCCTTTTTCTCCCAACTTTACCGAAAAGCGTCTGTAGTGTGTGCCCCTCCGTAGTGCTACGTATTTCGGCCAGGTTTGTATTTTCCTGTTAACACAAGTAAAATCCATTTTTGACGTAAAAGCGCCCATTTCTCGTGATTATAAGAACTGTTTTGATGCTGCTCTCTTCAGAAGTAGTAGACGATCGGAATTGATATGACCGACAACACTTACGCAGTCGCAGTAGGATGATTTTTGTGAAGAAAAATTCCTATATCACTCACGGTTCACTCAAATTTTCCATACAAGTAACTAAGGACAAACATGAACACATAGATTACAAAACGTGGGAAAAGCTTAGCCAGATGCTGGTTTTGTAAGCTTGATTGATTGGTGATTTAACAAGACGGTAACAAAACACCTGGTCGCTCGGGTGACCCGGTAGCGAGCCACGCCCACAAATATGATCTCTCGGGTGACCCGCGGGATTAAAGTTGCTCTCGGGTCACCCGGAGTTATTGCCTGAGTCATTAACTCATGTGCGCTCTGATGCAACGGCTTCGCTGCCAAAGAAACGTAGATGGAGCATTTTTCGATGCACTTTCTTTGTTATTTCTGGGAATTCTGCGTCTTCTTTTTCAAGCAAAACCATTACTAATAGTCGCGAACAATCTGCTAGAAAAACGCTCGAGATGACCAAAGGCCTAAATTCTGTCCCACAGCGGTCGACTAAAATCTTCTTCTGAGAGCTGGTCTAAATCTCAACAATTTTCCGAGAAACGGTCCAGTAACCAACAAATTCAGCAGGAAATTTGCCGCATGGCTAGATTTCTTAGTAACATCGATTTTCTCCGTACCGAAGTCAATGAAGACGTGTCTCCCATGCTTCTCCTTCATGCTGAGCACGGATATGACGACAGTAATACGATTTTATCGACTTCTCACTTGTGGGTCGATAAACCAGGATCAGGTCAACAACAAGAGTCTACACTGCTGTTTGTGTGCGAAAATTTTTTTATAACAGAACAATCCTCCTCAGTAATAAAATGGGCACCTTAACGACACAACGTGATGCAAAGACGGGAAATGACAAACACGAGAAGTACAACCAAGAAGCAAAAAATCACCAGTTAGAGAAAGTTACATTCAAACGGAAGGTCAGATCTGATTAATCCCGTAAACAAAGAAAACAAAATATATCAAAAGCAATAACTTCCCGCTAGAAGAACATCATGAAAGAAAGTTTACAAAACGATGAGAAATCGAGAATTAGTTAACGATGAGAAATCGAGAATTAGTTACATTAGAAACCATATACAAATTACATAAACCTGACAAAACAGTTAAGAATCACGAGGATTGAGTAAAACCTGCCTCATCTTCGTGTTTACAAAGTGACTTCTGTGCTGGTAGTGCTTTGGATTACCAACTGTTCAAGGAAATCCACAAAAGTCTGCAAAAAACATATTTGAAAAAAGAGCTATCGAGCAAGGTTTATTCTAATGATGTTTGGCATTCATATCATTTTTCTTAATTTCTACCTCTTATCCTACCTGTTACAATAGTCACAGGTTACGACCCTTGGCTAACAACCACGGTTGAGAGACGCTAAGTTCACACGCCTCCTACCATAGTAGGAACGTTCCCTCAGAGAGGGACAGATGATAGAGCAGATTGGTAACTGCAGTAATTCAAGCTTTCGCGCAAAATTGCTTCCAGCGATCTACCCGGTGGCTAGTGATGTGCTATAATATTAGGTTTAACACATTGACGACAATCAACGTCTTGATCCAAACAAGAAATGAGCATAGTACTCTCGAGGATCACCATCCTCGAGATCTATAGCATTTTCGTTCTCACTCCATTCTTGAAGCATTTTTCAGCATCCCACGAATTGTGTGCGCAATAAAACAGTGTGCTCAGGCGGCACTACAAATGACCCAGTGGTGTCACATGAAAAAAAAAGCTGCTGATTAAAGGCATAAGGAATATGAAAGAAGATCCTAGTCGAAAAGACGGGAAACTTGCGGAAACTAACCTCCATAGCATGGCTGCGTAGAATTTTCGAAGGGACATACTCCATTCTCTGATGCTTCGGAGATGTGCCTTTGTAGAGAACAACGTAAAGGAGGCGAGACCCTTCTCTATTCACTCCTACGATTTTTTCGATTTCATGCCCTTGCTGCAGTTTGTAAACACGATCTTCGTCAGCTGAACATGTAGATAGAAGCCCCAGCTATAGCATCGTAACTGAGTCATTTTTCTCAAATACGGTTGACTTACTAGACGAAGAATTGATGCTGTTTGCAACCTCTACATTTTCTTTCTTCTTCTTCAATCTCAGAAAACGAACGCGTGCAGAACCTTCGTCACTGTCGTAGGATCCAGCTAAAAAGTTTAGAAAAAAAAACCTTGGACAAAAAAAAAGAAATGAGAGGGACGATACCTCTAGCAGGTGAAGTATTCGCCTCGCGTAAATCACTGACGCGCTTGGAACGGGTGGCTTTCGTTTCACTGGAGCGGCGTTTTGAAGCTGCAAGGGTTTAATCATTGACAGACGAAGAGAGACTGCAGCAAAAGCAGTACTACATTCCCCCCCCCCCCCCAAACCGAAGTCTGACACTCATTCAACAGGAGTAATCAAGGAAGTGACGAGAAATCAGACGTGCGTGTAATGAATATTGCGAAACGATTACAGGGCGCAAGATTGTTGAAATTGACAGTACTTGAATAAGAAGCATTTTGACCTGTGACACAGAACCAAGAAACCATGCGATTCAATGGAATCTTCTTCTTCCTAGCCATACTCCCAAGAGCTGGGGTCGGCGTATCTCGTTTGGTTGCGCCATTTCCTTCGATTGAGTGCGTCTTCTTCTGTGAGCTTCAGTATCCTCATGTCCTCCTCTATCCTATCCAACCATCGAGTTTTCGGCCTTCCTCTCGGCCTACGTCCTTCCACGGTGATATTCATAGTTGATTTGGCGACTGAATTGTCATCACTTCTCAGCACGTGACCGTACCAACGAAGCCGAGCTTCCCGCATTTTCGCCGCAATTGGCGCCACTCCAAACATCGAACGCACATCCTCGTCTCGAACTCTGTCGAGGCGCGTAAGACCCTGGGTCCAGCGAAGCATTCGCATTTCCATTGCATGGAGGGTCTT